>VZTI01001512.1:492890-505464 GCA_013397865.1 Struthidea cinerea
TATTATATATTATATCTATTTTAGAATATGATATCCAGGTGTGACTTCTGATGATTGCTATACCAAAACAGCCAGGCCCAGCTGAAACCCCTATCTCATAATTCCAAAGTCCTAAAAAAGCACATCTACTCTATGAAAATACAGAAAGCCAGGAATTAAATTTGAACCCTGGCCCCCAGTCAACTACATTTTAGTTTTCTATCTGGGCCAGTTGTGAACGAGCCTCCTGTAAGACAAAATATAAGTGGAGTTTGGAGCATACTTGCTTCAAAAAGTCTTGCTTCAAAAGCTCAGTATGCAGGACTGCATTAGTTTTGTATTCCTTCATGTTATGATCTTCTGGCACTTTTCTGGCACCATCCCTCTGCATCATCCTTCTCACCCTCCCTTATATAATGCCTTTTATAGGAACATCCTATAAAGGTCTTTTCAGTCCATTCTATAAAACACCATTCTGATGGACTAAACACAGTCCTTAAATTATTTCAGACAAGTTGAAATGAAAATATAAAGAACAGATAGCCACGAAAACCTGTGATATATGTGTCAATGCTACAAGAATGGAGTACCAGATCCATTGAGGATTCACAGCTAAAGTTATCTGTTGAGGAAGTGCTGTCTATTCTAGAAGGAGTCAGGTGAGAAGGAGTCGGGTGGATGTTAACCTGTCTGTGCCACTTGGCCTTAGGCCCAGGGCTGTCTTTTATTCAGCCACAGAATACTTGTATTCATATATACTAAACTTCTCTAGTGGTGCTGATGAAAAGTAAAACAGAAGCAGAAAATTATACTTACAGATGGTAGTGATATGAAAAGGAGCTATTTTAAGCAATTGCAAAATCTGGTTACTTCTGAACTGTTTAGCTTAAATAGGAAAACAGAAAGAAGTTTTTCCTTCTTTTATTCAAAAATAAATACTTACTCTAAAAAAATATATTTGTGTAAAATTCTGTCCACGAAAAACCTCAATAAGTAACTAATTTTGTCAGTCATGAGTGAGTGTTCTTTTGTTGTATTCAATAACAGATTTCATTTTTTAAGAAATAAATTAAAATACACTATAGAGATTATTATTTATCCTTCTGTTGCCAAAAGTATATGTGACCTTTCTATCTTTGTTTCTTTCTTTCTTTCTTTCTTTCTTTCTTTCTTTCTGGCTTGGAGTTAGCAGTACTGACTTTCAGAATTTTTGGTTATTACATGTCTTCCTCCTGAATGTTCTGCATTTATTATCATCCAACTGCAGAAAGATTTGATATCAATGCAATAATACGTAGCAGATACATCTAATTATGACTCTGTTTCCTCAAGTTTATGACTATTTCATCATTTTGAACAGCTGTGATAAAAATGGTAAGACAAATTAAACCACTGTGGCTATTTTGCTAATAGAACTGCTTCATAAATTTGGTCAATACTGTGAAAGTCTGCAATATTTTGCAAAATATATCCTTGTTAAACCTGGCTTCCTTCTGAAGTACATACACAAACCCTACACTAATATGGGAGGACTTTAGTACCTTATGAAAAAAAGCCATTCAGAATTAATGGAGCAACTCTTTCTGTCTGGGTATAGATATTTCAGCTGTACATATTACAGCCCTGCAATTCGGAGAAAGGGAGGTCACACTACCAAAAAGACAACCACCAGTGAATTGATAAGACTTTAATCAGAATACAAATTCTTTTCAGCTCCCATTTTTGTTCTCAAAGTTTATGTGTCCTGTTATTTCCATCAAAATACATTGAGGTATCTTTTTTGTTGTTATCATTATTGAGAATATAAGCATCTTAAAATATATATATATAATTTACAAGGTGTTACAATGTAAAGAAAGCACCAGGTCCTACCACAAAACCATTTTCAGTCTAATTAGACACAGTAGGTAAGGCAAACATAAGGAAAATACTCACTGACTTGTGTGCAGCCATAGAGCTTGTCAACGAAATGTTTGATTTACTGATATCCAGTACCAGTATCTCACTAGCCAGCAGAAACTTTCTTGAGGACTGCTCCAGCGCAGACACAATTGGATGTAGAGCTGTAGTTGTAGCAGCCAGCTCCTCATTCATGTCCATCTTATAACAGGCTCAAAGTTGTGGTCCTATGGCAGCTAACATATGCTGTCACTGCCAAATCCAGTCATCCAGTTTTCAGCTTATTCCACCAAAGATGGACACAAAAATGAGCAGTGGGAATAGGCTTGGTGTCTGTGTAATTCTTCCTGTTGAGCTATACACAAGCAAAGGCTCAGTGTTGAATATCCTAGCCTTAAGCTTTAGACTGCAACACAGCATATAGAATTTTCATGGAATTTTCTCTTTCAAATATTGCTCATGTGGTATCAAAGGAAAAATTTACTCAACTTGTTGAGATAATAAGCACAAGGGGAAAGATCTCTTCCAAATATCTCTCTGCATTCATAATGCATATCAATAAATGTAACTTCTGTAAATTATTAATTCATACCAGTGGAGGATTTGGTGCTAAATGATTTTCTTAAGCTTTCCGAATTCACATAAATATAAATATTCCTAAACCAGGCATCTGCAGGGGAAATGAGAAAAAAGAAATTATAGATACTGGGGCAAAAAAAAAAAAGAAATTCAGTTTTCCAGAGTTTCATAGAACATATATATTTTTAAGAATTGAAAATAGAGACACCCATTCAGGTCTGCCTAGATTTTGCTTGATTTGGAACTAGGTGGATTCAAAAAAAGTAGCTTTTGACCTTAAACCTGTGAGAAACTGGCTGCTTTTAACTTGTAACTAACTGCAGTGAGCTTTGCAGGGATTTCTGAATGGCTAATTACCACTGGAAGTAATGTTCAGCTAGAATGCACCTCCTAAGGCAAATTTCCCCAGTGCAGGTAGTGGAGGAACAAATTGACTGCTTCATGGACTATTTCAATTGTCCATATGGCCATAGCCAGGTCCAAAGCCTGGATTGACAGGGATCTGACTTCCGATTCTTCTGTTCCAAATGTGAACAGTTGGAAATGTTCACTAAGGTGGGAGGCAGCAACCAGGAGCTGAGTTATGGCAAGGATGTACTTGTGTTTTTAAACTAAGCAGCACCTATTATGGTACTTGTGTTCATCCCTCAGAAAGCTTTTTCTTTAAATAGCAATGTATTCACCTCAAATAAAAGAGGTCTGTTCACTTTGGAGACTTTCAGTAGAAGTGTTATCTGCCAGAATTCCTTTGTGGTACCTCAACAACACTACAAAAAGTGGAGGAGCAGGACGTCTATGTTCAAATGCTTGTTCTTCTGGTATCCTGTTGCTGTAAGGCTTCCAGACCGAAGACAGGGAGACTCAAAAAAGCTATCAGAATTTTTACAAGGATAATCCCAGGAGGTAAGAATTTGACCTGTGGTCTGCTCAGAAGGGTATGAATACAACCAGGGACATGAAGCAGGAAGGTAAGACATCTCATCCAGAATAAATTTTGATTCTTACAAAGATATGTTGTCACCCTTTCTAAGGTCTGATGCCAAAGCTCTTGCTCCTAATTCCAGTTTCATAAATGCACTGACTGAACAATAACTGAAATATCAAGAAAGAGATTTAAAATATGAACCTACATTAAAAAGGGTGAACCAATCAAATCAGTGTTAGCAGGCCAGTTCCCATGATTCCATTGATCTACATGTTGGAAAATGGCAGTTTTTCCTTGAAGTCCTGTGTTTGTACCATCACAGTATGACAGTAATGAAAGTATAAAACCGCTAGAACACAAAAGCAAAATCCTGCACTGACTGTAAAATTACACAATTTAGTCTGGAGGAAGGGGAATAAGTACTTGTACAGGATCTAGTGCCTGATGAACTATTTGACCAAACATATATTTCATGAAATAGAAGAAAATAGAACATATTTTTATTTATATCAATGAATGATTAATCACCTCTGAATTCTGAACACATGGTTTGTCAAGACAGATTTTTTCCAACTAAATCTCTCAGTACCCAAACTTCAGACAAGAGACATCTTAATCAGAAATTTGTGGTCAGGAGGAAAACTCCATAAACCAAAGACAGCAGCTAATTGCATGGTATTAAAGGTGGGAGACTTGTGGCTGTCAGTACTTTAAATAATACCACTCAGAAAAAACACCAGTATCTCATGAATTTCAGAGGTAATCTGAAAACTGTTTTACAGGTGCTACAACTTATTAATTCAAATATAACTTAACATAGCTTCTGTAGAGGTGATAACGAAGCATATTTTTATCAGTTTTAACTTAAGTTAGACAGATTTCAACTTTTTATTATTATTTTAAGGAAAAAGTACTTACAAGTGTACTTTTAGTTTGCATCTGGCACCATAGACTTGTGCACAGCTAAGTGGCATGGCGGGTCACTTACCATTTCCCCATGGATTAACAGGGCTTTGTTCTGCTCCCTGTGCCTGTCTTCCAGCTCCGGGGGCAGAGTACCCCGAGAACAACTGGTCTTGATATTAAAGACTGAGAAAAAGTCATTAAGTACCTCAGTCTTTTTTTGTCACTCTGGAAGTCCAGGATAGGAATTCTGCTGACTTCCCTCCTTACTTCCCCAGGAATCAAAAACTATCAGGATGACCTCCAACCATCGTATCACTCACCAGTCTATCTCCATTCATGAACAAGTCTGGTGGGCACACCTTCCCTAGTTTGCTAGCTCGCCAGCTGTGTCAGGAAGTTATTTTCTACACACGCCCAGATTCCTACTCTAGGAACCTCCTACACCCTGCTGTGTTGTATTTCAAGTAGACATCTGGTAACTGGAAGTCGCCCATGAGAACAAGGGTTGGAGGTCATGAGACTTCTCCCAGCTCCTTATAGAATATATCTTCTGTCTCTTTATCTTGGTTGGGAGGTATATAACACACTCCCACTAGGATGTCTGCCTTGTTGGCCTTCCCCCTGATTCTTATCACTAAACACTTGACTTTCATCATCATCATTAAGCTCTAGACACTCAAACCTCTCCCTAACATACCAGGCTACCCCACTGCCTGTCCTTCCTTGCAGATGCCTTCTGAAGAGTTTATAGCCATCCATTGCAGCATTCCAATTGTGAGAGTCATTCCACCATGTCTCCATAACGACAGCTGTGTGACAGTTTTCTTGCTGTCCAATGTCTTCCAGCTCCTCCTGTTTGTTGGCCATGTCTGTGTGCATTGATGTTCATGCCAGGGAGCTGGAGGTCAGAAAATGCTCAGTATTCCTTGTCTTTGTTGTGGCAATACGATTTGTTACATTTCCGGACTTGCCTGTAAGGTTTTATGTGGTTGGGTTAACATGCAGAAGATGTATTTTTTCAGACATTTTTATTGACAGTACTTAAAAATTTGGATTGATGTTTAAAGCAGTAGATATGGTACTTTGTTGCCATAAGTGGAAGCTGATATAGTAAAAGGAACTGGGCAGTGTGTAAATCTAAATTTCTAAAGAAACTATTATAATCAGGTACTCATCTCTACTATATCAGTATCTGACCACTGCTATGAGTGACTATTGATGCTCCTTAATCATATGTGAAGGGAAATTTTGAGGCAGAACCATAATCTCTGTGAAATACTGAGTGGCCTCCATTTGAAATGCAGTGGGAGTTATTGTGTGAACTGATTGTCTGAGATTTCATGCAAGTTTATTACTGATTTTTTTAATAGGATAACTTAAGATCTAGAAATGATCCAGTCATCTCACTGCCACCAAAGAGGTTTGCTGTGGATTATGTAACTTCCTGACAGAAGCTTGTCCAGCCAGGTCTTAGTCTACCACTGAAAGGGATCACAAAATATTTGAAACAATTTATTCTTGTGTTGACCATCTTTACCTATATGATGAGAGATCACATTTAAATTCACTGTTTTTGGGGGAATTAGATGCACACATAGTCTGTAGGAGGCTGTAACATTGGAAGTTATGCATATTTCTTTGCAGAGTGTAGTTCTAGATAAGCATCCTCCAAACTGTCCAACAAAAGGTTGCATTATGAGTTTTAGGCTGTATATATTCACCATCTTCTGGGTCATTTCCTGCAGTAAAACAGCATGAAAATCTCTTTGATAAAAAGGATGATTTATTTCTTATAGAATACAATTTTTAACCCGTGGACTTGAATATAAAATTTTTGAGTAATCTTGGGGAATGCCCAGGTTTGAGACAAATTGGAGGAAATGTCCTCTGATAGAATGCAGGTTTCAGCCACTCCTCCCCCACCAGGTTTGGGGAAAAAATATTCCTCGGAGGAAAGTGAAAAGAAAAGTTATTTATTTAACAAGCAGGAGGCACGCAGGCACCAAAAAAAGAATAACTAATGTTAAATAATAAAACCTCTCTCTGTAAAGAAAACCTAGGTAGTTTCAGAGTTCTTTGTAGGTGATGGCTGCTCTCTCTGGAGCTGGGGTGCAGCTTGGACCCCGCCCCGGGCTGGGCTGTGAGGTCTCCCGGTGATGTTGTGGTGTTGCTGAACAGTTCAGAAGAGAAGAAGAAGCCAAAGTCCCAGGAAGCTCCTTGCTTCAGCTAACAAACAAGAAGCTAGCTAAAAAGTGAGAGAATGCAACTCTTTTCACTGCTGCAGAGAGCCGAGAGCTGAGGAGAAGCGAGAAAATTATCTGTATTTTGAACACAGCCACTGAAGGAATTCCACTGCTTTCCCCCCTCTCTCAGGTCTGCCTTAAAGACACAGAAAGGCACAGGATTCATGTCTGGCCATAGAGCAGGTGTTAGGGGATACAGCATCATAAAGTCACCCCAAAAAAAGGAAAAAAGAAAGAAAGAAAATGTTGAATTCATGGAAAAAATAAAATGTTTATGACTTTGAAATAAATCCTTTTCCCAGAACTTTTTAGGCTAGAAAACAGTTCAGAGACATGAAAAGTCATTGTGAATATCTGACCATATAAATGATACAAAGATTAGTTTTTTCCTTTAAAATATATTTGCAATATTTTCTTTCTAAATCAAATATTTGTGTGGCATCCATTCTTTTAGATTCTGAAAAATACTTCATGCAACTGCCAAAATCCTGATCGCTCCTCTCTTGAACAGATGTCGTAATTGCTAGAAATTTCCTGAGAGAGTCATTTCTCCAGAGATTTCCTACATATTTGCCAATTAGTATGGATAGTTGGACAGGCAGCCAAATTTTTGTGATGTTTATCTGAAGCATATCAGTGAGCCTGTTGTGGTTCATCCATTGCTAATGACAGAATTAAATTTACACAGATGTATATATACTGCTGAGAATATTATTGGTAAAATCTGTATCACTCAGAAGTCAGGGTCCATTTTGTCATTAATTTCAATGGGACCAGAATTTAATCCATTGTACAAAAGCTCTGTATAAAGTAGGTGATTAAAAATTAAGCTACAGACTACTGCCTGTGCTAGAATTCTGCAATCCTGCAGGAAAATAAAGTACATAAAAGGGACACAGCAGTGAATTTTTTTTCAAATTCTCTATTACCTTACATGTGGGGAAGTTGTATATGAAATGTATGTTTGACAATTGCAAAGAAATTCTGTTCTACTTAAATGACATCAATAGCAGGTATGAATAAAACTAAGATCTGCATTCACCAAATAATAAATTATAAACAGAGAGGTTTTTTTAATCTTCTAACATCAATAATTTTCTATCATTTACCATAAAGCTACAAGCGCCTTTGATATTTTGATCCATTTGTCCTTGTTCAGCTTCCAGTTGTTAATTAATGAAATCAGCTACTCTCCATGTTTTCCTAAACATCCCAAAATTTTGTCTTGGGCATTTAAGCTGTTTCACTAACTTGGCCTTGGTGACTTTTTTGTTCTATCTTTGGTCATATAAATTTATATTCACTGTACTGCAGATTTATGCAGCCTATTCTCATGATACTGTTTCTTCATCTTCAAATCTCTTCCTCCCAACCAGATTGATTCCACTAGTTCAACTACTGCATGCCTTTGCAATGCCCTTCCGCATGAGATCATGAACAGTGGATTGGCTGTGTTTTCCAGTCAGAATTAAAACCCTATTTGTTCAGCTTGACTTATGCTTAGTGACAGCTCTGTGTATTTCTCACTGTGATGTGAATACATGAAGGACACAGTATAAAGATGCACTGAATTGTATTGCGTTGTGTGGAAAATGTGATTGGAGTAATTACCAGTGTCCCAAGTTTTTATCCTGGTTTTCATTAAAGTTGCTATTATGCCAATGACTGACATAAATGATATTTATTAGTTATTTTATTAGTGTCTGTCTTGTCTAAAATGTGAATGACAAAAAAACCCCCAAAAAACAAAACAATAAAGAAGACAGCAAAACTATAATGTAAAAAACCACAAAAGCACTTCTTAACAGGGCACGTATAAGTGTCACCCATGAAGTAAGATGAAATACCTGGTGGTAATTATTCTTGCTTAGATAAGTCCAGTTCATAATATAAAAAGCAGGAGATGCTTGTAAAAAAGACAATCAGACAAGATAATCATTATATTGTGTCATGCTCTCTGTTGAATGCTATGTTCAATTTCCTCTACGGTCTAGACCTATTTAGAGCATGTTACACTGCATGGGCCAACTTTGGCTAAAATGTTCCACATATATGTAGGATTATTTTCTATGGTGTTTACAGAAACTTTAGGTGGAAAAAACCTATCTGAACCAGTTCCAGGCAAAGTATGGGTTTTCTTAGGCTGTGTATCACATAGTTACAATTATTAATATTTACTGTTAGCTACTGTTTTTTTAGTATTAACTTTTTTTCACAATCACACTTTACTGGTGTAGCATTTTCTTGGGTTTGCTGCTTGTGTCTCTCGAGGAACTGTAACATTATGGTATACTTCTCATTGTCCATAGTCCTTGTCCAGCTATTGGGTAAATGTCAACATTTGGGCTATACTTTCAACTATAGACTCATTATTCCAGTCCGGGAATGTACTGTTCTTTTACAGGGATTGCAACTATATTTCATAATCACTCACAGATCACAAAGCTGCTTCAAATGCTCCATCCACAGATAGTCTGTGTAGAGTGGTCACCTTGTTATTCACGAATGTACCTATTTCAACACCTTCTACATGTCCTGTTGGAAAAAATTGTATGATAATTCAACAGTTTGTTCCAATTCAACAAAATGTTTCAATGTATTCCTTTAGACTTTTCCAAATTGAAGATAGTCTGAAATATAAATTAATTTTTAACTGGTCTAGCTCTATGGAAGTGAAGGGAGCTAGGCTAATTTTCACCAGTTCAGAATAAGATGAAAATACTTATAGTTTCATTCACTAAATTATTGGCGTAAAAAGTTGATTTTGCAAAGTGATTAAAATTAGAGGTTAATACATTTTGACAAGAAAGGAAGAGAAATTTTTGAAAGTTTGAAATCACCATTTTGCTTTGAAACAATTCAGCAAGGACCAACTGATGCAAGAAAGCACCAAGAGCAACCCTTATAATAAATATTTCTTTTCTGAGATGCAGTAAAGAATCAATATTTAAAGTCTACTGTTCGTTAATGTCATTGTTTAATGAACATGGCAATAATTAGTCCCGTGGGGTGTCCTTCACACTGAATGGCAGTAGTGTTAAGAGAGTCACAGGACATAATAGTAATACTATGAAAATAGTCAAATTCTTTGGAATTAGAAGTAACACTGTCAGAACTATCATTAGAACATGGTAGTCTGGGAGTGCCATATTTGGAAAAAAATGTTTCTTAGATGACTATCACAGTATATTGATTCAGTATTCCAAACCTGTTTTAAAATAATTTTTAAATTAAGCATTGGTCTTACAGAACTGCAAGACATTGACAGTGAAGTGTCATAACAGTCAGAATTTACTTTCTCATGCTCCCAGTATTCTAAAAATTGCAGCTATTTAAATTGTAAAACACCTGTAATATTTTTCTACTCGTGCTTTTTTCAATGAGGAGACAGACTCATGAAAACAAACTCAAACCAAGTTTTCCATTTCATTTGATAGGAAATGTACAAAAAGCCCTGAACACAATTCTCAGAAATAATGAACAATATAGACCAATATTCTAAATATAATTTAAGTATACTAGAAGAAAATAAAAAGGTAAATTCTTTATAAACATTCCAATGAGTGATTTGAATATTGAGATTCATAAGATATAATCCCCTGGGATGAGCCTCTGGGAATTTCATAGTCTCACAGGTATCTAAATCACATTTTAAAACTTCCCTTAACCTTAGATCAGTGAGCGAAAGTTGGTATAATTCCTAAATCATTTCGATATGTTTGAAGATATTACTTCTGGCTAAAGAAATTACTGGAGTTATTTCATTACAAAGATTTCTTCTTTGACTGCTTCTTTTTTATAATGTAGTAACAAAAGAGCAGAGAGAAGATGTAGGTCTCCAAGTTAATTTCAAAGTTAAAAGGTAGATTTTCTGTTTCTTATCAGCTGGACATAAAAATTTCTGCTGATCTTTGACAATGTGAATCTTTGAAGTATATTCGCTATTATTTTCTTCATCCACAGTAAAAACAGAAAAGTACATTAACTGGTGCTTTCTTTTTCAGTATGTGATTCCGAGCGCAGAACTCAGTGTTATAAAGATCTGTAGTTGCTGATAAGAATTAACAGCATGAAAGGTATGCTTGGCCTGTAGTTATGCAGCCTTTTATATTTCATGTAAAACACAGACAGGAATATGCCACGTTCAGTCAAGTATTTGATCACTAGTCTGAAAAGCTGTTACATTAGTATGGAAGGTAAATGATAAGATTCAGACCTTTGCAGTGAACAGAGGAAAAGGATGAATCAAAACAAACAGCAGGCTGCACATCTCTTCTAACCAAACGAAAAGAAAGCCTCATCTATGTTAATCCAAATACAATGTAGACTGATAAACATATAATCTCAGTAGACAGGATATAACCTTTCTTTCTTTTAGAGCTAAGGAAGCAGAGGAGGGAAGAACAATAGCATAGATTATGCAGTATTTATAATCTTTAGATATACATAGCTGAAGTTAAGAAAAGGAAAAGTGCATAAAAGCTATTCCTTCTTTTGTGGCAGACATTTCCTTTGCTGATTTCAGACAAGGGAACCTTGTAATATCTGAAACTCCAAATCCTACTCCAGAAATTGAATTCACCAGAGCACAGAGGATTAAGTAGGACTGAAGTGTGATCAGCAGAAAGAAGCTCTGAAGGAAGACTTAGGAAAAAGAAAAAAAGACAAAATCAATAGGTTAATGTTTAAAACATAATTAGTTGATTCCTCTCTCCTTTTTCCAGAAAACAAAAACAACTTCTTCTCTGTCCAAAAATTGCAAAACTTTTTCTTTAATGTCTCAATTCCTTGACTGTTAGGATTTTCTTTCCCACTGATCTGCATGGCACACCAAATTCAAATGATAGTTAATCACAGAGCAAACTCCTCATAGGCCAGTACACATGGCCATGTACAGTCCAGCTCCCAGCTCTTCACCAGGCAGTGCTTCACACACTGTGTTGGACTAAACACACACTCACTGCTATGGCGAGAGCCTTAATTTTGTATAATTTCCTGCTCTCTGAAAGCCCAGGCTGTGCCATCAGAAAGTAAACACAGTGTAATTCCTGCAGCTGAACAATTGAGACAACAGAAAGAGGAGGCTCATATTTATACATAGCTGTGTTGACTAGTTATAGAAAAGAAGAAGCTGATGCCACAAAGAAAAGCTGCATTCTTTGTGATGATTCTTTTCTGGTAGAGCCAATCTGATCAGAAATTTTGGGCTGTTAGGAAAAGGACAATATAAGAAGACAACTTAAGTCTGGACTGATGCTGGCAGAGGCATAGTTCTCTTGCTTGAGAAGAACATCAAGCAAAAGACTGCAGAAAAGATAGAAATTTAAGATATTTACAGAGGTACTATATTCTTCTGTGTTTGTATTAATATTTTGCATTTTTCCTAAGATTTTATTTCCCTATTTCCATATACCTGAAAATAATTGAAAAAATCAGATTTTAAGGAGATTCAGTATTCATTCACCTTTAAAACCCTGTCTCCTCTAAGGCCTCTTTTTCCTTTCCTTTAAATGAGAAAATCAGAAAGAGAGACATCACAAATCATTGCCTTAAGTTTTGGGAGAGGTGAAAGCTTTGTGGTGGGGTATGGCTGGAAGAATTTTATTTCTGTATTATGATACAGAAAGTCATGTCTACATGAGAAAATGAAGCACAAACAGGGTAAGTATCTAACCAAAATAAGGAACCTGTTGATTAACAGATTGCTAGTGCTTTCCTCACTCCCTTAACTCAATATATTATATTATGTTTGTCTAATGGACAAGGCAAAAACAATGAAATCATTATGTATTGAAAGAGTAGGAGTCAGGAGTTCATAATTGTTTATGACTGCTACAACTGGAAAAAAATCCCCATTATACTTCTGTTTCATTTTCATGATCCATTGACCAGCTGGTATGAGAAGCACCATTAATGAAGCATGAGATTTCATGCAGTTTGGCCACCCAGCAGGAGATATGCTTCACCTTATGCTGATTCTCTTTACTGAGCTCCCACTGCCAGGAAAGTCAATGTGTTAAGGACACATTAAAAAAAAAAAAAA
>VZTI01001512.1:505522-576229 GCA_013397865.1 Struthidea cinerea
AAAAAAAAAAAGTATATATAATTCAGTCTTCTTTGGATATCACTGACAACTATCACGCTGCTTCTTAGAGTGACAGCTTTCAACAGAGCATTGCCCTGTGAAATAGAGTACAGAGCCACACACTGTGAAAGGAAAAGTGTAAAATCAAAGGAGTTTTGTAACAGCAACTATTCAGTGAGATTTTAGGTATTTTTAACAAAAGCAATCCAGGACTTTTTCTTTCTCATAAGAAGTCAGCACTGGAACCAAATTATATTTTCTATATATTAACTCTCAGAAACAACATTAAAAACACATGGAAGCATTTTTAAAAAGAAGACTCTCAAATTTACATGAACATGAATGTATGGACATATGTGCTGGAGTCTTTTAGGCATGCCATTGTACATATTACCTATATTTTCTTCCTAAACCAATCTCATTATAGAAAAAACCTCTTTGATGTCTCTGCACAACAGGTATGAAATAATGACCAAAAGCCTAAATCTAGTTCAGCCACCAAGACCCTTTGTTAAGTATTTCACTACTGCCCTCTGCATATCCTGGTCCCTTAAGATGAAGGATGGACTGAAGAATTTTTTTGAACTGGACATGAAAATTAACAAATGGTTTCAAAGTACATTTTAATTTAATTTCAGTATGCATTTCCATTTTAACATCCCAAACTTGAATTTTCAAAATGCTGCTGAATTAACTACAGTAGCTGTAGTAGAAAAATTGGCAAAGGATATCACTGAGGTGGGATTGGGCATCTGGGGGATGTGCGGCAACAGATACACTTCCCCAGGTTTATGTGTCAGGTTTCAAAGCCGGGAAGGCATCATTTATTACTCTGTTCATTGCAATGGGAAGAGAGGATGATTAGTACTTTGTAGGACAGTGTTTTAGTGGTTCAAAGAGCAACAGAAATAAATAATTTCATTACAGTAAGAAATTCTAAATATACCCTAGTTTATGACAGAGATTATTGTAAATAACGTGTGTTATTACAGAGATTAATGTTTGGGTCAAAAGGAATCCAAAGAGTAAGCAGCAAGAAACTTTATAAAGTGATGTTGATAAATAATATGGGAAGATATGCACAGCCTAATAAAAAGTAAACACATTCTTTATGCTACTCTATGGATACCTGTTATTCTCTGACCTCCATTTGCTCACTTTATACCAAAAATTATACCCAATCTATTCCTATCACTGCTGCAGATAATTTATATAGGGTCAGATGGTCTAAGGGGAAAAAAAGACTAAAATTCAAAACAACTCCCATTGTTCGTTGGTATGATAAACCTGTACATAATGTCTCCTCCTCTTTTAGCTCTACTGTGGGATATAGAAGAAGCTTAAGGCAAAAGAAAAAAGCTGGAAAAAATTTAACATCCCAAATTCTGGCTTGGCAGAACAGAGAGAGAAATTTATAACAAAACCAGACTGGCTTCAAGAAACAACAACAAAGTTTAATTCTCTGAGTAACTGAAAACAGAGAAATTTTAATTGTTGTATGTGCCTTTTAAAGATTGAAATGTGGGGACTAAATATTATTATACACCACGGCTGGGTCATTAGGAAGTTATGAAGTCACATTAACTAACTAAAATCACAAAAGTACATTACAAAACCACAGGAAGTGGTGATGGTAATTTATGTTATAATCTCAGCTAAAGATTTCTGAACAGCTATTAGCTACAATACTTCCACCCTGATGCAGTTTTTCATTTTTCCAGTCCCCCTTCCTTCCTAGAAAGGCAAATCGTGCCAGAAGACTTTTCCAAGTCAATAACCTGCTGAGTGAAGCACACTCACAGGCTGACTACAGCTTGTCCTTCTATTTGTGGGTGTCACTCACCACTCCGATGTGTTGAACAAAGTATAGAGTCTGAAGGTATAAAATGAAAAGCAATAACTTTCATTTTACACACTGAAATACCAACAGAAACAAAATGTAGCTTGGAAACTACAAATAAAATTGGAATTTGCCAATGTTAGCCTACCTGAACACTCTCCTAAAAAGAGCTGCAAGACTTTAAATGTCCACAAGTAACCAGTGCCTGAGTTTTCTCATCACTAAAATATTCAATTTCTCGTCTACTCTACATTAGAGTTAATACATGAATTGGTGGATAGTGAGTGTTGGTTTTATTTCAAAATTTTTTTGGTGAGTCAAAGAAGGTTTGTCACAGCTGTTGAGATGAAGAAACATCTGCCAGAAATTTTATTTTAAATAAATTTAAATAGTTCTATAATGAGAAGACACTAAGAGTGTATTATAAAGAAATTCTCTTGGAATTCTGACATTTACTGGAATAAAATAAAAGCCTCTGCAAAAGTAAGGCAATTATTAATATGAGATTAAATAATTATGAGATGCCACTTGCTTGAGTTATTAATTGGGTGATAAGACAGAAATTATACAGATTTATACATATAAAAAGTAATTAATTTTCCAACAGAAAGTTAAAAAATATGAACATGGCATTAATTAATTCGGAGGCTTTCTTTGGGAGAACAATGAATGAAACTACCTTCTACTGTGCTGAAGAGAATAAATAGCTTTACAAGTGTGTAAAAAGATAAAAATAAACTGGACACCTGTAAAACCTTCTTATTTTAAATATCTAGTCCTTAAAATCTACTTCAGTACTATTTTCAGAACACCTGGCACAAAGCCAGGCATATCAAGTTTAGTGCCGTACTGAAGATTATCAAAATTCAGAACTCAATTAATGCTGAGATCTTTTAAATATAAGTTTCATTACAGTGCTACTTGGATAACAAAGACAGGTGTAACAGTTCTACAAGGTGATGAAATGAGTCTTGGAAGAGAATTGTGAGTCTGCAAACATAATAAAAAAATGGTCTCTGTGGGTTATGAAATACCCCAGGCAACTCCCTGGAGCCTTGAAGTAATCAGGAGAATATTTTGGTCTGTCCTTTTAATTTCAAAGGTTTTTGTTCTGCAGAGAGAACAGAGTTTCAGAAATGACATTTTTTAATGAAACACTCTTTATCTTAAAAAAATTATCAACCAGTTAATATCTTCATACAAGCCTATCTCAAAAGACATCTCTGACTGAATCAAGAAAGGAGGAATGAAGGTTGCCCAGTCTGTTACTTATCCAGACACAAGTGAAATAATAATGAGACAAACAGTGGAAAGTGTTCTCATTCTTTTTTCTGTAAATACAGGCCACAAAGAAAAGGAATTTTAGTCTGTAGGAAGGAACAAATGATTGGGGTGGAAACGGGAGACAAAATGGATGCACACTGCTGTTGATAAGCAACAGACAATTTCTCCTAATAAGGATATCTAGCCTGCCTGACCTTACCACGGAAACAAAAAATGGAAGAAGAAATTATCAGGAGATAAAATTAGCCAATTATCCTTCTCCAAGAACTTATGCTCGTACAACCATAACATACCCTGGAGAAATCCAAATTATTGAGACTGCCTTTTCTCCCATGTATTCATGTAGTGACAGAACATATTCCACAGCAGCAGTGGGTGCTGTTTAGAAGTTAGCCAATAGGAAATAACAGTTTTATTGTCTATTTTTGTAAAATATTCGCAGACATTGAGCTGCAGAACATGGAAAGATGTTATGAAGACAGTCATGTTCCAAATACCTCTATAATTTGTCACACATAAATGAATGATGCATTCCTCTTCAGTGAAACTGCTTTGGCTGTTTATAACAAACACATCTGAACACAACTCTTTTTCAATGAAGTGACAAAAGGACGCTTAACTCTACTTGTATTGCAAAAACTGATCGAAATCTTGGGCTTCTGGTACACTACAGAAGTCATTTTTATTGGTATTTTTCTGATTTGTGGTGAATGAAAGGATCCTAGAGAGCTCTCTTCATTGATGACCGTGAGCATTTTTTTTCCATGCCAAGAAAAAAATGTTTATTTCATCAAACTTTAGGTAAAGAGCTGTAGATCTTCATTGCAAATATCCCAGAAAATCTTTCAGATTTTTCCAATCTTTCTTGGGAAAAAAGTAATCAGAAACAAAAATTCTCAAATAGAAGATTAGAAGTTTAATAGACCAATAGACAAGTATTGAATATTGGATGTAGAATACATAATTTTTGCACTATGCTTTTCTTGATACTTTAGACTAGACACAGTATTCAGATGGGATCTAACAAGTGACAAGCAGAGAGTAATAATTTTTCCCTTTGGTGCCCTGTCTGTGCCCCTGTGAATATCTCCAGGCTGCCAGGGCACGCAGTTGGCTTCTGCTCAGTTTGTGTTTGCCAAGGCCCCCAAATCCCTCCCTGCAGAGCTGCTGCCAGTCAGGCAGTCCCCAGGCTGTGTCCCTGCGCCAGTGCTTCCTGTCCCAGAGTAGTGCTTCTCTTTCAATTTTCTCTGTACTCTTCTAAGATGGTGATTTTCACTCATTTGTTTTAGTGGTGGTGCATTCAGCCATAGGAAATAAAATTTTCCTGGAGTCACAGCCAGCCTATTTCTCAGCAGACAAAAAATACTGGGACATAGGTTCTAAGGAGAAGAGACATGTCTTTTGAAAGAGTAGGTTGTGATTCTACATAGGATGTATCTCCTCACCTCCTAAAGAGTGATCCAGAAGCCATAGACAGCTGATCACCAGAAGGCCAGACTATTTGTCAAATGGTTAAGGCAGAACAGGTCAATTGTGTTTCACAACTGCTCTCTGTACTATCTTTACAGGAAAATCTAAGTGACTAAATGGACATTTACCTGAGAGATTAACATTCCTTTTAGGACAATCATTAGTTCTGGAGAAATGTCTGTATAACTGTACTAGGGTGAGGTCATTTTGAGAGTACTGAGACATTTATTTAGGAAATATTTTAAGGTTTCCTAGATGTTTATAGTTTCTTTCCTCCTGACTTGAATTAATAAAAATAGGAACAGCACTATTTCAGAAGCAAAAGAAAACAAAGAAAATAACCTTTTCTCTTAACAATTAATTTTGATTTTTTATTTATTTGCGGGGTTTTTGTCTGTTATGGGGGGTCTATATACTGGGTCTGGTTGGGATGGAAGTAGCTTTCTTCAGCACCTCTACAGTCCTGCATTTTACATTTGTGAGTAAAAGAGAGTTGATAACATACCTGTTTTAGTTATTGCTGAACATTGCTTGAACAACATCAAGGCCTTTTCTGTTTCCCACTCTGCACCCCACCCCAGGAAGTAGGCTGTGTATCATCAAGAGTTTAGGAGAAGAAATAGCTGGAACAATGGACCCAGATGGGTCCATAAAACATCATGCTCACTAATAAAACTTGGGACTGAGGCTGAGTTTTTCCAAAGTAACCATTATTCAGAGACAGGTTGCCTTCAGTCTGCTGGCAAGACGTGGTTTGTAATTGCATTTGCATCACCTTTTGGGTTTTGAGTGTTTTTTTCATTCACTTATTAAACTGTCTTTATCTTAATCCATGTTTTTTTTTCCTTACATTTGCCCTTCTAAGTCTCTTCCCCACCATCCTGGGAGTGGGGAGTGAACAATTGGCTGGTGGGTGCTTGGTTGCTAGCTGGGATCAATCCCTCACACTCTGGGACTGAACAAGTTCTGTTTCTGTAAGATAACATGCATATGCAAAACAGAAGATGCTATCATTCCAAGCACAAATATTTTTATGATGCAGTTAGCTTGACTTGTTCTGAATAATTTTGAGTATTGCTTATTTTTCAGATATAATATGGGGGTTTTTGTGTAGTCATAGAGAATATTTTTGTGTTTTTCCTAAGGTATCTATGTATTAGTTGCAGTCACCTGTGTAGTCAGAAAAATTTTAGTCTTGATCTCCCAAGTATATCATTTCCTGCAAATAGGAATTACAATTCAATATATTGTAGGCATTTTTTAAGTATTTCTACTATAGAAAACGAGTCAATATATCTAAGTCTTTATTAGGAACTTCTTTCAAACTTCTGGAGAATGGAATTAACATTCAAAGATAAGACTAGACTTGACACAGAGATGTTTTATAGTTTTATGGTCATTTGAATTGGAAATGAGAAATATTTATTTTTCTAGCTTGGAAAGGGTGTCTCATGAGGACATATATATTTATAAGTGTTCTTAGCTTTAGTGGTTTGAAATGTCGTGAAAGTAATGAAAGTCATAAGCTCTCCACTGGTGGAGAAAATAAGCCTTATGTTATGTATTGACATGAGATCTAGCTGTTAGGTAGAGCTGAAGTCAAATAAGAACAATTTTCCATCTAATTTCAATCTTGATTTGGGTTTCAAATTCTCTCTGAAATTTCATGCTCCTGACCACAGTGATTGTGGGCAGTCTGAAATTTAATGATAGGTCAAATTATAGAGCTTTCAAAATGAGATTTAAAAAACTCACAGAGCAGTCTAAACACTTTTTGAATGTTTTCCAAGGCTATTGATGCTGCAAAAGGTGACAGATCCCTCTAATATATTTTCAGATCAACGAAATTTTGTAAGACACCTTGACATTTGCTTCAGCAGTAAGAACAGAAGTTACAGGGTTATCTTGCCCATCTTTCTTACCAATGGAATAGCTCTTTGATATAAATGCAGGCTAATTTATTCCTCTGTAAACTCAATATTCAAATAAATTATATATATTTGTCCCCAGCGTAGATTCTTCCCTGTTTTAATTTTGATTTACTTGGCTTCTCTTTGATGTAATTTGCACAAGTTTTGATCTTTCACTGACTCATCATGTCTACTTAACGCCATAGTTCAAAGATGTTTCATAGAACAGAATTTTCTCCAAACTCATACTTTAACATTTAACAGCTTCAGATATGAAACAGTATTTTGGTTTGTTTATCATGAAAATATGTAGTTTTATTAATAAAACAACGACTGAAATTCCACCCACAATTTGCTTTCCTCTATTCAGAGAACTCATTGATACCACCTAACAGAGAAATAATGTTTGTTCAAATGAGAAGTACAGATTAAACTATCATATTCATCAGCACCAGGCTTTTAGCATGATATTTGGAAGTCTTCTCTTGTGAAAGAGGACATTTTCAGAATAACTAAAAGAGGGGAAAGGAGCTTTCTTGGGCTGAAGGGAGTATATCAGAAGTCTTCACCTGCTAGTAGGGGCTAGGGGTTTCAGAGACAACTGGTCCTTCTGAAGATAGACAGGAAAGTGCCTGAAAATAATCCTCACTGGCATGTAGAATTCAAAAGACAAAATTGTGAAGCAGTAAAAAGCTGGAGTGAGGGAAAAGTTCCCACTGATTAAAGGAAATGCATACTGCAGCAGAGTGATAGGATTTGTACAACGTAGTCTCATACTTTAGTGCTGCTCTTTCGTTCTTATTCTAGGAACTAAAACCCCTGCGTTGTCACTTCCCAACAGGCTGGCTATCATGAAAGTCATCAAGGCTATTGGTGAGTATAATGCTGGGGATTTTTTTCTGCAGAAAAAAAAGATCTTTTATTTCTGTTGACTCTTTATAATTGATTCTGGTACTTAAATGTCACAGCTCTGAACTGGCGTCACAGGACACCAAGCTGCACTGGTGTAAAATAATTAAAAACTTGTGTACCACAGAGCTTGCATTCCAGTCTTAAAACAAGAAGTATGAGAAGAATAAGATAGCAATTATGGATATGTGCTGCCCTGGCAGTCAGTGATTTTGAAACATTAGCCATCTAAATAATGTCAAATTTCCTGGAGAAATTTTTGACAAATGAAAGCAAATGAGGGTTTTGACAAGTAACCATGCAACACATCGTACTTAAGTTAGAAGATAAGGATTATAAATAATACTGAAGCTGTTTATCTCACTGTTTAGCCAGAAAACAATGGGAGCTAATGTTTTATCTTATCATATGTTCCAGGTAACTTTTTTGGTAGAGAATAAAGAATGGTAAGCAGAGTGAGAAATTGTGATTGATGCCCTTAAAAGCAATGCTTTTTTAGGCAAGTTATAGAAAGGTACATCTGAGGAAGAAAACGAAAACAAGGAAGGATTTATGACCTTGGTAAAAGAGAATATAAATAAAATTTACAGCAGTATTTTATATAAATCCCAGGAAAAACAAAATTATCAAGTGTAGGTGGTATGGTGTTTCAGTACCTAGACAGGACTTCAGCTATGCAGGCAGCCACCAAAGTAGTTGTTTTAGAAGTATTTTACAGAAAAAACTGAAAGATTAGTAAATTTTTGAATTAATTATGATATCCAGATGGAATCAAATGCCATTCAGGATGATGTCAACAGAAAATAAGAGTAGTCTGGGTAGATAAGAACAGTTCAGGACAATCTTTTGGATAAAGAAGAAAGTGAGAAGAGAAACTGCAAAAATGTTATGTATTCACTGATATTGATAGTGGAAGAGTAACCAGAGATGAGATGGTTATAAAAAGAGCAAAACAGAATTGCCATGAGAGAGGTCAGGGAAAGAAAAAGCTTGAGGCAGAAGAAGAAAATAAAAGGCATTAGAGGGAAGAAAAGATGATTAGAAATGAATGGATAAATCAGGTGTGGTCATTGCAGCAAGAGATAAATGCAAAAAAGAAGTCCCAAAAGCCAAACAAACCGAGGGAGAAAACCCCATGAACCATGAAAAACAGTGATTCATCACCTGAATTAGCATTTCTCAAATGAAAGTCTTTACCAAAACACCTTCCAATTAATTGTATACAAATATACATATATTCACTTTTGAATTCTTACAAAATTTTCTGAGTGGTGATCTTTGAAATTGCATGATGAGCCATGCTGCCCATTAAATCACTTCCTGCAGTAACAACCACTTCTTTTATGACTCTGTCTGCATAGCTGACCAAACCCTTACTTTTAAGATCATTTTAACAGAATGGCATTGCTGCTGAAAAGAAGTAAAGTGAAAATGCTGGAGGGCAAAGTCCAGGTACAATGGGATTTTAATTGGGTTTCTGGCCAAGGTATACTTGGGCTTTCATTGAAGTCAAGAGAAGACTTCTACTGATTACAGAGGAGTTGGATCAAAAATGCATGACAAGATGAAGATTCTATGAGATTTCTTTGTCCTCCCCTCCCTTTAATGGAGTGGACAAAATCAATATTTTTCTTTTAAACTTATATTAAGGTTTGGACTTATTTTCATAGATTTTATAAAGGAAAAATGTAAAATGCAAAATAATTTTTTATATATTTTTATATATTTTGCAAAATAATTGTTTCCTCTGCTTTGTCAGTTTTTTTTTCTTTCTTGTTTTTTCAGTAGACTAGAAAAGGCAGAAGGAAAACAATTTAGAAGAGTCATGAGAAAAATGATACTTAAATGCCATTTAAAAGAATGTTTCCTTCTCCCCTTTATATTTCTCTCTCTTCTGCAAGTATTTCTTTTGCCTATTGTCTGCTAGGAATTTGGTTTAAATAGTTGCAGTACTTTCCCTGCATGGGAAGAACTAGGCATGTTGTGACCTCCCTGCCCTCTTTGTTGAGTTTAGGAAAATGAAAATTCCTCTCTTCTCCGCCTTTTACTATTTCCTGAAACAGCTGCCTCTGTTGATAATTGAATATAAATGAAAGAAATATTTTCAATAAATTAGTGTTAATCAAAAAATGAGCAGTTACTTGGCAATGTCAGAACCGGTGGTCAGAAAATTTGCCATTTATGTAGATATATTTGGACTGTTCCCTGCTGTCAAAGCATGGTGACCAAGAATTATACAAAATACTACCTTGCAATGAGTATTTCCTTATGGATTTTTTTCTGGTGGAAAGGCCTTCCGGGCTCCTAACTGGATTAATGGGAATTGATTTATAAACAAACAAATACATAAATAAAAGGATACGAATACTGAAGATGTTTGTGGTCAAAAGCAATTAATATGTGGGTTGCTGGAAATCATCAAGGTAAGCTATTTAAACTGAAGTTTCTTGATGATTCTTTAATTTACAAGCACATAATGCTTGATTTTCCTTGCAAGCCACAGATACTAGAAGTAAGTCAGCTGGAAAAACAGCTGTTCAGTTTGCTAGAATCACTTCTTTTAGCTCAAAAATAGAAAAAAAATCACAAAGCTATTAAATATGGGGAAAGCCAGACTCTGTAGGATGAATCGAACATAATTGCAGAAGCATAGGCTTCTCAAAATGCCAAACCTAAAAAATCCTTCATTTCCCTCCATCAAGCTTTCTATTGTCTGCATCATTATTTCCATATCTTACAGAATAAATATAATGTGATGAATTGTTGTGTCCCTACCTTCTCCCTGCTTGCCTTGCAGCAAGCACTATGTGGCTTCACTACAGAGTTCAACTAATGTGAGGACAAGACAAGGTAGCTTGTAACTTTCACATGAGTAAACATGTCAAAGTAAACTTTTCTCCTTCAAGACTTTAACTTGCACTAGTAGCTCAGATTAAAGCAACAAGCACCTTTGCTTTCACTGAATTTTTTTTGTTATATCTTGATTCCTTCAAACAAAAAAAGGAGTACAAAACTTTATATTTTAGTTAGCTGAAAACCAGAATTATTCTGAGGTAAGGGGTTCAGCACCATCTTAAAGAAAAGGAAGTATTCCTGTGTCACCTATTTATTGACTTTTATTATACTTCCAACCTGTATTTATCTCCTCTCAAAAAAAATTGCTGTCTTTTACTGTCACCCAAACAACGACAAGTTGAGTATTACAGCTTTTCCCAAATAGCAGCTGAAATGAGCTGAAAATACTACCAGGAAACACATTCAGTTATGAGAGGGTGCTTTACAAAAGGCAGACTGTCAACTTAGTCCCTTAGTCACATTTGAATTTGGAGAGAACTCAAGCAGAAGAAGAAATGAGAAGGACAAGGGAAAAGTAGGTTAAGATAGGAACAAATACAAGGAAATCTGGGATTACATAGGGCCAAGTTACTTCTATGCAAGCAAGGATTTTTTTTTTTCTATCATATATAAAATAATTTGGCATAGAGGAGTAATTTTTAAAGCAGTTTTGTCAAGTGACAATAAAGTCTTAAACCCTGGCAGTACAGATAATAATAATGCCCCATACTTATATAAGTAAATAGGATTCTTTCTCTAATCATCCTGACCTGAGACAACTAATATCTGTAAACCCTTCTAATTGCTTCCCTGAAGAGGATTACTTTCACCTGACTGAGTAAACTGACATTTTAAATTCCCTTTTACAGTATAACAGGATATGTTCTGTTCAATGCTGCGTTTCTAATGTCCCAGTGTCTGAAAGAAGCATATTGTGAATTTCATTCAAAATACTGAGGCAGGTGTTTAAGTAGATATCCCAAACTACAAGAAAACACAACAAAAGCTAGGACTTAATGTTCAATGAGGAGGGAGAGGCAAGGAAACCTGTCAACTTGTGCAATCCTTAATAATCAGAATAACACAGAAGCTGTACAAACTTGCATCAAATTCATCTACCTGGTATGCAAACCTTGTCCCAAAGTAATTTTATTTTTTAGAGTCACATTTTGCATGAAAAAATCACACACTGTCTGCAGAGATTCCCTCTGCTGAATGAAAATGCTCAGATGCAAATCCTGGTGCTACTGGAGTGGTAAAAGTTGTAGAAAATGTAATGACCAGACTTCTTGATATATGCAACAGCTGTTTGCAGCTAGAAGTGATATAGGTGAGGAATACAGAAAATCTTGCACATATTTCTCAACAATACAACTCAGTTACAGTAATTGAAATTTAGAATTTGGTCTGGTTACTCAATACATAAAGGTGATAATTTTTCCTACCAAATTCTTACTGAAGAATGAATGGATCTTGTTTAAGAACTTGAAATATAAGGTAGAGAAAAAGACTTCAAGGGTATCAGTTTGCCAAGGTTGCATATAAATTTGTGCAACTGAGTCATCTCACAAAGTCAAAGGAACAGCTTATCTTAGAAGCCTAACGTTTGAGATTAAAAATGTTACTCATATGTAAGTTAGCCCATTTCCTTCTATAGTTCCTCATCCAAAAATTTATTGTGAAATCTTTTTTGGAGGAGCTTTTGTAGAAGCTGCAACTTCTTGCATTGAAACCCATTGGCTACCCAGTTGACTCCAGAGAAAAAAACAGAAGGAATGAACAAAAAAATATTTTCGGAAAAAGTCACTTCAGATGAAAATAGGCTATATTTAATGTATTCCCAAATCCAGAGAACCTGTCCTTTGGCAATATATAATCCACATGTTCAAAGAGTGTGAAAATTAGTTGAAAGCAGTAAACAAGGATTCAAGTGAATCAAACCCCAAAACATCCTTAAAAACTTGAGGTGAGAGAGAGGTGAAAGCTTGGCTCCATAACAGTCATATGATTTGTTCTGAGCTCTGGTGGATTTAGAATTTTAGTCAGAAAGCTTAAATGTCCTTCAGAAGATTTTCAAAATTAAAAGTGATCTTAAAAAAATTTAATACATTACTACATTAAAATGTAAATGTTTTTCAGGCCGTCTTATGAGACACTCATTACAATTTTTCCTCTCTAGCCTCATTGCAAAAGAGTTTTGCTAGTTTAGAGTCAACTTAAGTATTTTAACACCCGTTCTGATTTCTTTTAACATAAATTTTAGCACTATATTTTTGGAATGTGTAGTGCTTGATCTCCCGACAATTATATCACTACAATAATTTCTTCTTTGGAAGTGTAAATATGCACTTCTAACTTTTCCAAATTTCTTTGAGAACCTCCTGTGAAAATATTTTAATCACAGGGAAATACAAATCAAAGGCAGTCTGGAAGAAAAAGTTGTAAAATATTTATCACAATTTAGGGATTTTTATTATGAAACGTCAAGCAAAAGGAAACATTAAAAAAACCCTACTGCTTTTGGTTTATTTGTATTATCTGGACCTTTTGTTTAACTCAGAATAATGGGAAAAATTAAAGCATGCTGACCAAATTGAAAAGTTTCTACATGTGATTCAGATTTTCAAGTGTATCTCTTAGTTCAAGGCTGAACATTCCATTATACTGCAATATAAATACAAGGTGTATTTCTTCAAACAATGTAGATTGCACATGATTGCTTTTATAAGGTGATTTACATTGTAACCACGTAGTAGGGGAACAGCTCCCTCTGTTATCTCATATTTAGGATGTTATATGCAATTCAGACAAAGAGATGGTCTCCTACAGACACATTCAGTTTTGTTTGTTCAGCAATCCCATTTACATGCAGCTGTATTGTGAAATAGATGGAGTTTTCCACGGAAAAAGCATCAGCTGATTTCCAAATTGATTATAAGGTAGCTGGGCTAATGAAATGGTTGCTGAAGGAAGTGTCACAGATGCTGTGAGAGGAGCAAAGAAGTAAAAATTATTTGCTAGTGAGATGGGAACATACATGCATCTAGTGGATTAATCAGAGCTCTACTGCCAGCAGAGGCCCATATTACCTCTTGATTCATCTGTCAAGGACACTGGTAAACATTGTCCCATGGGGATGTCACACCAGAGGGAAGAGCAGCATCAGTGCAAAGGCATCATGGCATTTAATAGTATCTTAGGGAATTTGACATCTTCATAAACAAGGTATTTGTTTGTTTGTGGAGGTTAACTATTGATAGGTAGCACAACCAAAATTATTAAACATTGTGAGGGTAAATGGTTCATATAAATCAGGATCTTTAAAACAGTCTAGGTTGATTTAGACTCCTTGCTGTGAAAAACTGATTTTTTTTTTTTCTGTTAGTTTTGCCTGACATAAAAAATTTACTTCAAATCAAAAGTAATTTCCATGGAAAGTTTATGCCTTCTGGATTTTTATTTTAATTTAAATAAATTCAAAATATAGGAAATAAAAAGTCGGTTCAAAAAAGTAGCAGGATTACTTGTTAAATAATTTTCAGATTTGACTTTAAAAGAAAAAAGCTTTTGTTTGGCTCATCACTTAAATTTTCCATCAAAATAAGCAAAATTTAGATTACTTGTTGATGGTCAAAAAGGACTTATTTGTGTACCTTTTTGGTAGGAAGGCATAGTATAAGTTCTCCTACCTAAATGAATTAGCCTCCCATGTTTTTGCTCATGATTAGGAAAGCACACTAACACAGATGCTGCGCACACAGCTCTTGCGCACTCGGAGGAACTGATAAACACGACGCATATCATCCACAGGCACCAGAAGTGCCTTTCACCATACAACAGCAGTTTGGCTGCGTCTGGGAAGCCTTGGAACTGCTATAAACTTACTGCACTGCTGATCTACTTGTGAAGAATAACAGTGAAGTATTCAGCCAAGCTGTAGCAGACATGACTACCCCGACTGGCATCAGGATGCCAAGAAACCATGGACAAGGGACTAAACATCTTGAATTTTGTGTATTTTCAATGGCATCACACAGAGAAAAACCTTGATACTTGTTCTGCATGCAATTTTCCTGATGTAACCATAAAAAAAGAGAAAACATGAATCAACTTAGATTATTTCAGAAAGAAAAAGCAAGCAAAGTTAAATAAAAGAAACACAGATTTCTCTTTCTCTCCCACAAAGAGGCACCGAGTTTCCCATCATCACAAAATCGTGCCGTCTAGATCAGTTATTGACATTTCAACAGCAATCATTATGGTTTATCAGGACTTACATTCCTGACAGAAGGAACATTATAGATGAAGCGCTCCAGTGCTGGGTAAAAAGATGGGGTGGTTCAAAGAAGGATTTAGTACAAGAATGTGATCACAGGTGGGAAGGAGTGGTGAGCAACACTGGTATTTCAAGGAATCTGGAGCTGCTCTGCATGTTGCAGTCACAGCACACATCAAAGCATTAGAGAAAGTTTCTAACTTTTCTGTTGGGGAATTCACATTTTTTACCACCTTATAGTCCATGGCAATGCTACAAGGTGCTAATGTACTTAGGTGATAAAGCATTAACTAGCGAGCATTCAGGAAAGGACTGGGTTGTCAAGTTACCTCTTTAAAGTTTGATGTCTAAGCATCAAGTTTTCACTAATCCATATATAAATTAATGTTTCTTGAAGTGTATGGACTGCTTTCTTTGCCCAGTGTGAAAATTTTCCTCTTCTGGCAGCTCTGTGCTCATTCTCTTTGCTGTACTCACACTGTGATCTTGATGAGTTATTTGGTTTCCTTCCTTGTTTTTATAAAGGTTTGCATCCTGAGAGGTGCTGTCCTGGAAGCCAAATAGCTGAATCTTGTAGGATGCATCACCACATATCCTCATATGCATATGCCTCCCCAGATTCTGTTCAAAACATGCCACCTGACTTGCTGAAATACTGGAAGACTGAAAAAATACCACAGGAAAACAAACAACCCCCTCACAGACACATTGCAAAGGCTCTGAATTTTTTCACTGAGAGATCTGAAAGCATGACGTGCTTGCTCACCACACAGAACATTGCTCGGTCTATCTTCACTAGCATCCATTATTTCCTCTTTTGAAGCTCATGCTGAGTTAAAAGGCTGCTTTGTGTGCAAAAAGACAATAATTAATAACATATTTGTATGTGAGAAGAGAGTTTTATTATCTTGAACAAGCAATTAAATGGGAAGCAATGATAATGTCACACTGACAACATTAGTATGTATAAAAAGGAGAATGAGCTAATCTTTCAGTGTCAAACACAAACCCGTTATTTTAATGCCTCACCCAGTACACTTTAATAATGTTATCATGATGTGAAGTTTATGTTCAATTTTAAATATATACTTAATATATCATATTCATTTAGTATGGATATACTTATTCTTTTTCCATACTGCTTTGAAAAATATCCTATAATATCATACATGTTTTTCAAAGAGTTGGCAGTATAGCTTAATTTTTAGCCTGAAGCTATACAAACTTGATCATATCAGTACAGCTGTCAGGAACCAATTTACCTATCCTTTGAGAATTTTTGACATATCAAAATTTTCCCATTTAAAATGAGTCCAGAAAAATCAAAATCCCTAAAATAAAACAGTAAGAGCCAACTGATCCTTCAGCCCATACCCAGTTTTATTTCACGTATTGTATTTTGCATAGGCAACAACAACAACAAGAACAACAACAACAACCCACACCACTGACTGGTTGTTTTAAAATAATTCTTTTTTACTTTGGCAATTTTCATTCACATTTCATTGGCTTTTAATTTAGATTTTTTGACACCAAAAAACACCCCATCCCAAATTAAGAAATATTAGCACTATTAGAGTCAGGTCTATTTACTAGAAATCCAAATCTACACAGAGAAGAGACATGGAATATTGATTTCTCGCTAGTAAGAAGATGAGAATTCTGCATCTGGGTATGTGCTTTAAGGCAATTATTGAACTTAAGGAACATCACACACACAAAAAAAAAAATCAGAGTATTACTAAATTCCTGTCTAATTATTAAAAATCTGCTGTTGCTCCACATTTTTTGGAAGACAAACTCATGTCCTTGGATGTGCAATTCTAAAAAAATATGTTCATTCTGACAAAGATGGGAGAGGCTATACTATATATATATATAATGCTATATTCAGTATTAGGAAACACTAATCACGGTAATAGTAAATCCTAAACAAACAGTTCCTTAAGTGTGCTTAAGAGAAACAAAACCATGTTATCTTCTACAAAAATGTGGACATCTGTTGGCAGTTATTTTCCTGTTTACCCTGTGTTTATTATTTACATTTTGTGCGTTAAAATCTTATTGTTTATTAAAAATGAATTAGTGAAATCAAACCTTATGGCAACAGCAGAACACAACAGAATGAAACAGAAACTGTCAGAATAAAGCAAATCTGCCCTGAAGCCCTATTAATCTGAGGCTTTATGACTGCCTGCTGCTTGTGCTAAGATGTCAACAACTGAAGTGTTGTAGGTTTGGGATATTTTTAATCTCTAAATGCAACAACTGTCAGTCAGAGGAGAAATTACATTTGACTAAATGAGTGCGGCTCTCCTTTAGGGTAAAGGAAATGTGTCAGAATTATCACAGTGAGGCTGGCATAGCGTCTGGGCTGCATTAATTTATCTTGGAGGTCTTTAATGTCTCCAGAACAGTAGTTCACACAGACCACATGCTTTCTCTGACACATCGAGCAATTTCCCAGGAGACCTTGTTTTGCTCTACGGTACCACAAACAGTTTTAGGCAGCTTGACACAGACTGAGTTTCATCAGTGGTCTAATTTCCCTAGGATTTATATTCTCCTTAATGCTAACAAGGGTATTTGTCCTTGGGATAAATTGCACATAGGTGGATTTTTTTTTAAATTTTTCATAAGGATTATGAATGGCACTGTGGTTTAAACTGTAGTGATAATACATAGTTTAAAGCTCATCAGTGACATGTAGAATATTATCAAATTCTTTTCTCACTCTCACTGCATTCCTAACTTGAAAGAGGAACAAATTCAATTTAATCTTTTAAGAAGCTTGGCAGAAGCTATATAAACTGAAAGACAACAAGACAAATAATTTAGAATTGAAAAAAGAGAAGCAAGTCTTGAAAAACTCCCAGAGGGTAGTTTTAACAGGATGCAACTTACAATAGGGGAAATCTAGCAGCCACTGGTAAGCTAGTTCCCACATCTATTCTGGCCACAGGTCTGAAGGATAAACAAGCATTGCATATTTCCTGAGACGAAGGACCCTTTGGGTACACTAGTTTTGTAGCTTAGCAGGAGAGAATTAATTTTACAATACAAGCTCTTCAGACTCATGCAAATTAAATTCTTTTAATTCAGAGCCCCCTTTTTAACAGTCCTACAACTGTTTTTATGTGCTATAAAACATCCATTTGCAAATTAAAGAGCAGCAGAGTGGTGCTTAGGGCTTAAACACAGGAGAAGAGAGTGCAAGTCCCCTCATACCTTCTCAGATGAAGGAGGAAAAGAGCAGAGCAGTGAGAGGAAAGCAAGTGTTGAGGCAGGATCACACCAGGGATCTGGTTTGAAGGGACCAACAAGAGGGCACTGCTCCTTTTTTAATCATAGAATTACAGAATATTCAGAATCATTGAATGCAACTCTTAAGAGAATGGCCCATACAGGGATCAAACCCACAACCTTGGTGTTATTAACACCATGCTCTGACCAACTGAGTAATCTCAGAGTAGCTGAGCTAAGCTCAGGCTCAAAGTGTGAGGAGAGGAATCGTGATTGGCAATATGATAAGATCAAGCCAGTGATTGAATCTACATATTTTATGGCAAAAGGACTGTTAGAGGTACACTGTTTAAATGCTGAATGCACTGAGACTAAAGCACAGGCATTTCTTTTATTCTGTTGAGTTCTTACACTCTAAGTTTTGCTCATTTTCCTTAACAACTGGATAAGCTTGAAAAATTGCATTTACAATAGAAAAGTCAGCAAACAGTAAAATGACACTGGCATACAAAAATGTTTTTTTATCTATTTGACCAGCTATGAGGGCCTCTAACCTGCAGATTTCCTTATTGCAGTGCCCTCATCTCTCTGCTTGACTTGAGAGGATAGAAGAGAATCATTGTATTAACACCCTATACACTAAGTAGATCAGTTTATCCTCAAGGCGCTACTGTAAGTTCTATGCATATAATGAAGATGGTTTCTTGGTAGCAACTGGACAACAATGAAGCTTTAAAATTCTTATTGAAATCTGAGCAATTTCTTAATAATTCTTAATCAATAATAATACTTAATAATTCTTAATCAAGCCTTAACATCTTAATTGACCGTAATATACTTCTACAATCAAAATTACAGAGTGAGTTTTCAGAAATAACTAATGCTATTAGAAAATACTATACTGCTATTTGTAAGAGATATAAACTATTTGCTAACAAAATCAAGGAAAAAATGCTACTGGAAGCTTAATTACTACAACACATTACTTGTAGCTTGTATTGCTTATTCCCATAATTTAACCCTTTCAAGAAAGGTGATTTGTTTCTGTTTGGGTTTTTAAATTTATTTATTTAATTTTCCATACTGCTGCAGCTGATGTAGTTTTAATTTTAAATTTTCTTCTTTATTTTTTTCCAAAACAAAGTTTTAAAAGGGATGTGTACAATAACTAAGCTCAGCAGTGTTACCAGTTAGGTTTTCTGGCTCATCTTTTCAGAGTAATGACTTTGGATGTGTTTTGTTTTAATTCCAGGAACTCGCTTCATGAGTTTTGATCTTTGTATTGGGTGCATGCTTCTGGAGACTCTTTTAATTAAACAATAAATATTTTCTAAAGGTAGAAGGGTTCCAAAGAGAAAGAAATTGGAAATTGGTACGGTTTGAATATATTCACTTGAGTGCTGTGATTTGCAGCTGGACAAAATATACAAGTCAATGGAGCTCTCTTATCACTACTTTACCTTTCTGCCCAATGTGTGTAATAGTCATTTGACTCTGAATGCAGTGGTTAGAGCTGGGAAATACTGAATGTCTCCTGACAAGATGGAAGACAGCTCAACAATGTCAAAGGTATGCTCCATTTTTGCAGATAGTGGTCTAATGATGTATGACCATATGAATAAAAAAACACTCATCTAGGCACAGGTGGTACTTTGAATTGTACTGGAGAAAGATAACAGCAGCAACAACAAAAAAACCAGACCAACAAAAACTAGCAAAAAAAACCCAAAAACCCGCCATCACTGCCACCAAAAAATCAAATCCCTAGACAACCCTCTCCCCCCACCAAAAAAAAAAAAACCACAATCAAACATAAAGATACAAAACATATCCATGGAAAAAACTCCTGCTGCTCAACTGCTAGGCAGTGCACTAAAGTCCTACTGTTGTGTCAAAGAGCAGAAGGCACACATTCCCTTCCCACTAACCAGGGCAATGTGGCAACAATTAAGCTTTGAACAGGTTACTGTGACATGGTCTGAAATCCATATTATTGTGTAGGGAAGACGTAGCATGCAAAGGGAAATTCCCTAAGCAGTTACGTGACTGAGAGGAATAATTTCAGCAGTTTCATATGTGCTGTTTCTTCCCATTCCTTACACTCACACGACGAGATCTATGGCTATTTGAACTGTACATGAGAATCATAGAATAGTTTAGTTTGGAAAAGCCCTCTGAGCCCACCAAGGCCAACCATTAACCCAGCACTGCCAAATCCACCACTAAACCATGTCCCTAAGCACCACATCTACGTGTCTTTTAAATACCTAGAGGGATGGTGAGTAATCTGCTTCCTGGGGCAGCCTGTTCCTGTGCTTGACAGCTCTTTCCATGAAAATTTTTTCCCAATATCCAATCTAAACCTACAACTGATAATGTAAATCAGCGTCTTACAGCATGCTTTCAAAGCATCTAGCATAAATATGTTGCCAAGTTCTACAAAAATAGAAATACGTAATAGTAAAGGCTGATTGTCACTGTCCAACAGTGTTGGAGATTCTTTCAAACACAACTTTATAAAACCAGCTGCATCTAAACCACACGTTGTATGTCGGCTAAAGCAATCTGAATGTTTTGCTGTTTGGAGTGACTCGAAAGCAAAGTACTCCAATACTCTATCCGGCTTCAATCGTAAAAGGACACCTATTCAAGCCAGGATGATATTTTGAAGCTTGAGTTTTTCTGTACCTCTTAGAATAATGAATTCTTTGGGCACCGTATATTGTTCCTCACTAACATGCAAATATCTTTTGGATTTTGGATAAATTCTGAATCTGAATAATTTTGGGCGCTTTATTAGACAACAAGATAACCAGATGATCAGGCCGCACATTTGGATGCATTTATCTCATATATTTTCCTCTTATTTGCCTCTTATTTTTATTCTTATTGTGATCTGTTCTCCTTCCTCTTTGTTTTTTTCCCCCTCATCTTCATACCTAACTTAAGGTGCTTGGAAAACAGCAGAAAAGGTACTGAAACCATGTCATATAAAGACTATATAGATAAAAATGTATAGCATTTTTATATTAACCTCTATAAGTTCAGCTGTTGCGGTGTGCACACTAATAGAATGTGGTTATAAGGTTTCTATCAACCTCATATAGTGTCCAGGAATTCAGTATAATCCAGCCAGTACTGCCTCTGATATTTAAAAAGAATACTTTAACTTACATAGAGCCTCCCACAATGGGATCTCCTTTAAAAATTGTGCTGTTCTATTTAGAGTAATATTTACCAAAAATGCATGTCTTTTAGAGAAAAATGATTCCGTGGAACTTGAAGCCACATATTTTTTCTAGCTAAGATAAATCATGTTAAATCAATCAAAGCTTTATGAAAATAAAGTCCAGGAAACCAGCGCTCTGTAGTTTATAGTCCCATAAAGCAGGGCATAGGGTTTTCATAATAAAAGAATAGGAATGTAAACATATTAGTTCTCTTCTCTTCTCTTCTCTTCTCTTCTCTTCTCTTCTCTTCTCTTCTCTTCTCTTCTCTTCTCTTCTCTTCTCTTCTCTTCTCTTCTCTTCTCCCATCAGAAAGTAATCCTATTAGAGTTGACTGAAACAGAATCTTTCAAGTAGTTGGGAGATTTTTTTTTTTATTTTAAAATCAAAATTAAGGGCAAAAAAGCTAATAATTAAAAAAAAAATCAAGAGGAATAAATATGATGCTGTTTCAGTGGTTTGCTTATTTTTCTACTCTAAAATATTTTTAATTAGAAAAACCTCAATCATCTGCATACCTCCTATGCAAGCATGACTAGTAAAATCTATCTATGAATTCACTAAAACTAACTGGTTTGACCAGGTCAAACTATTTAATAGCATTGCTTATTCTCTCAGTATTGCTATATTTCTATTATCTAGATAGATATCTTATTGCAATTGATGAGTATGGCAAAGCCAAGCTCTGGGATAACACTGACCATCATACGTTTTAATAAATAATAACAATAAATAATAAAATCTTCTTTCTTGACCTCTTTTTTTGGTTGCACTTTCATTCTTTCCTCCCTATCATGATGACTAGGAACATACTTAAGGAACAAGTCTGCGGAAATGATCTACCTGGAACTGGCATCATGGATACTCTGGGAGCTGGAGGACAGCATTCATCTCACCTACCACAAGCAGCTGGAAGTTAGGCAAGCAGTTGAGTTTCTCAGCAGGGTTCCCTCCGTAGTTAGCTGAGAGAAAGAAAAAAGTCCAGATGAGGTTGCTTAGCAACTTGAGTTTTCTTCAAATAGCTATCTTAAAATGGGATGAGTTTTCCTCTGGAGACCTCCTTCTCCTTCCACTGATTATACATGAAGTAACTTGAAGTGGCTGCCTAACTTCTGGACCAGTAAAAGAGATGAAATTAATTCCATCCCAAGATCCAATTACAGTACAATCAGAGTTCTGGTTTGCTCCAAGGACTGTAGTGGAAGGAAACTTGAATATTGCCCCACAGAAGGTGAAGAAGTTCATCTAAATAACCTTAAGTAAAAAGAATAGATATTTCCCAAAGCGGTGAAGTACAACAATGGCACGTGCTGAGAAGGTTGTGCATTTTTGCATTGTTTTACACCCACAAACAGAGAGCAATATGGAAGAGGTCTGGGAATATTCTGCACCGACAGACTAAGGTCGTTGTTAATAGACTTATTTATGAATGCACATTTATCCCAATTTAAAAATAAAGAAAACCTATTTATTCAGTTTTGCTTTCATCCTTTACCTTTGTCATATCAAGGGGCAAAATATCATCTGACAGAACTTTATTTCATTTTTAAAAAAGTTACTGCTTCTGCTTTTTTCTAGGTTTGAAACCAGTTTCTTCTTCAATGTTAGAGGAAAACAACTCTCCTCCCACGATTTTCAGTAACTCTTCACAACTGTCATATGTCACACACTCTAAGCAAAGAATTTAGGCATCAAGCTTATGAAGAAATGACGAATGGTTAGCAGTTCATCTTGATCAATTTTTGAATGCATGTACAAAACTCCTAAGGACTTTAGCTTTGGAATTAAGGATGGAAATTTCATGTGGAGCTAAAGTACCTTCTAACTGTTCCTTAGTAAGTCACAAATATCACAGTATTTGTTTTTATTTTCAGAAATTTTCACTGTGTCTGTAGTAAGCAGGGGGCATTTACACTGCAGAGCACTTTACTTGTGTCTTCTGTGAACCACAAGAATTTCTATTGTTGCCCTGAAACAGTTAGGTAGGTAGTTAATTAGTTTGTGTGTGTGTGTACACGTGAATGGGGCTGGGAGCAGTTTCAGAGCAATATGTCTGATCTAAGATGAGGGCTTTGCTGTGGCCCATTAGAGACAAGTTTCTGTAACATGAGAGTGGCTTATGTCTGCCCATGTAAATGGCACACTTTCTAAAAGGCATCACATGCTTTGTTTATACTCTTATTTTCTGTAGAAGGTACTTAAGCACTGCTGTAGATTTGGTCTTCTCTTCTGTAAGTAATGTACCTGGAGGTCCACCCTTTGCTAGAATGTATGCTCCTTTGGACAGGCCAGGAGAATTTAATATTTTTCTTAATATTTAGGAAGCTCCTTCTTCTTAATATTTGGAGTTAAAGAAGATTTTTTTTTTTTTTTTTTAGTGTAAAGTAGATTCTGGTTATCCAAATCAAATAATTGCCTTAACTTTATTTCTTGTACGAAAAGAATATATAACTTCTTTATTTCCCCTCTGCAGATTTAGCTAATTTGTTTTCAAAAAGTGTATTGCTACTGCAATTAAGTGCATAATTACTGCAGAAAGGCCAAGAAATTTTCCATTCAATGTGATTTTTCAAATTTCTCGAAAATTAGAAGTCTTATCCCCAAGCAAAATAGTTTCAAAATATTTGCAGACTAAGACACAAAGGAAATCTATTTGTATCAGGTCAATCGAAACAATTTCAGTAGTTTTGGAAGATTTAATTTCATGCAGGAATTCTATGGTCACAATTTTGTGCCCAAAGCATGGATAAAGAAAATAAACAAAAAGCAACTGAGATTTGTCAACACTTTCAGTGAACCAGTATTTCCAAGAAAAAAATCTGTATTAAAGATTGTGACCAGGGCTAGTTACCCATGATAAAACTGTTTATATAAGACTGAAAAATAAAGTTCTAAGTCACTTTATAGAAAAATTGTGACTGGAAACTCAGCTTGGCACTTATACGTTCATGTACATTGCTTTATTTTCACTTTCTCTTCATGTATTTGTACATTCCATCCAATATTTGTCAATTTTACTTTAGCATGCTGCACTTTACGTTTTGTGTATGTAATGAATCATTCTTCTATGGTCATTTTGGTAAATTGATTGAAATCTTAACAGTTCAATTTTTATATGTACTTATATTAGGTTTATGTATTTTCAAAATCTTCACCAGCTTTACACTGATTAAATGCTTGGAAAACATGAAGGCCTTGCTGCTATAAAATCTGGCCTGATGTTTTAAAACTTCAGTTCAGCAGAACCTAACCCAGATTTATCTAATTTTAATATTTCAAAACAGCGTACCTGCAGACTGAAGAAAGAAAGGAAGATGCACAAAGGAGTGATCAATACCATTGATTTATGGATGACAAAATAAAGCAAAATAAACAATAAATTTGAAACTACTAGGGATTTCTAAGAATTTTTTCTACATATTTAACCCATAAAATCAGTTAACTATGATATTAGTCTTGAATCTTGACTTACTGAGATAAACAAACTTGCTCAGGGAAGCAAATGGAGAAGAGGTGCATGTATGTAAATATGCATCTGCATGGCAAATAAATCCAATCATTTTGTGCCAACTATCCAAATAAATAATTGGGTTTTTAAAAAGCTGAGAAAAAAATAAAATTTAGGGATTTAATTTACCTTTAAATGCTGTAATGAGAAATATAAATTAGGCTATCAAACTGATTATTGCACATATTCGTAACTAAAAAAAAAGCTTTTACTATGGTATTTCTCAAATCAGAAACACAAATAACCCTGGAGATATCTTAGCCTAATCCAATGGTCTGTGTGACACTAGACTGCTTTATACGTGTGTTTTAACTTCATTTTGTTTTAAACAGCTCAAAGTTTAGCAATGTCTAATTGTTCTTACCATGTTTTGGTCTTGATATGGGTTCCTTCCCACATACATGCCTTCCCTCCTCTCATGTCTTTTTTAGGAACTTGGAGTCATATACAAAAATTTAACTCCCCTGCAAACAAGACAGAGTGGCTGTTCCTTGTATAATTCTATCAAAGGAAGAGGCTCAATTACGGGAAAGAAAGAGAAGATTTCTTATTCTCTCTCTTACATCCTATCCTCTGGATAGTGTATACATAAGCTGAGGGGAGCCAAAATCTCATTCTTGTCAGGTGTGATTTAGCAATAGTTGGGAGGAAATTGTTAAAAGCCAAAGACTGGTGAGGAGGATGGTAGATTCATTTGAGTAACCTTGCAACTGGGAATGCCAAGTCCTGGAGAGTAGCAGTGTGGGAAACCCCACATATAACGCCTACTTCTGTTTGTCCTCTGTCTGTTTTGTGAAGCAGAATTTCTGTGTAGAGATGACGTATGTGTTTTGAGAAACTCGAAGACACTCTCACAGACGTGCTTGATCTCCCTGTCTTGAGAGAGAGAAGATCAAAGCAGAGGCAACCTCAGCATGGTGGAAACTACACATGCAAGGGCCCTTCATAAATGGGTGCAGACAGCAGGCCCACTGCTCTGTAGGATGAACTGAGCCTGATGTTCCTGCTTGGATGTCTCTGTCTGGGTGATTTGGGATCCTTCAGTTACTGAGTAAAGAAATATATTTACTCTTTGCATTTCAGCTGTGGTTTTGTGGTTGTTCCAGCTGCTTGCCTGTGTTGACTCACACATTAAGGTTCCAACAATCTTTCAAAGTCATACACTTGATCATATTCTTTAACAAATGGATCATTTAAAATCTTTCACAGAAAGAGAGAAGAAAGCTGGGAGAAAAGCTGGAAAAGAAGCTAATAGCATTCTTTAGAATTGATTAAGTGAAAATACAGATGTTTTTAAGACTAGTTTTTCAACTAGTGGTAATTATGTGATCCAGTTTCTTTATGTTTCAGAATCTGAAAGTCTTCAGTGAAAATCAGCAGAGATGAAGTTACAAAATTGTTAGCTTTGTTCTTGTGAATCTCTGGAAACCTTTGTTTATTTATATGTTTCTTGATTTTTCTATTCTGTTCAGAACTGTTCTTTTTTGACATCACACAATCTCTTATTGGAGAAAGATTAAATACATATTTAAAATTTCTGACAATGGAATAAACTCATGCTGAAGTGGCATACTTAAGGGAAGTTTTTACTACCAAACCACAGGCCAAGTTTTCCTTACAGACCCTGGGACATTTGCAGGAACACAGATTTGTAAAAATTCAGGTCTGCCTTGGCTTATCAGAAGTATCGGAAGACATGACATGAGATAACTGTCCCACTGGCAGACCTAGACATCATATTCTGACTACATATAGATGGAAAAACCTAGGGATAAAAATGGATCACTTTCCCCTTCTGAAGTTTTATTTGCACTTAGTTCTGTTTAAACAGGTCAAGTGTAAATATGTCAGGAAAAGAAAAACTGATGGGAAACAGTGATTGAACTCAGCATGATTTAACATGGCAACCAGCCCAACTCTGTGCATTGCTGAGTGATCTTAGCCTCTGTGAAACAAGGAAATGTTTAGAATTTCAATGAAGTTTAGGTATGTAATCACATCTTCCTGCTTCTCATGGATCTTTGTGAAGGTAAACAAAGAAAGATGAACAGGGGTGAAAAGAGAAGAGACCTGGATCCAAGAGACTTCATAAGATACAAAACTGAAGTACAGCCTGTCTTGCAAAAAAAAGCATTCCTGCCTTATCCTTTCGGTGCACTTTCTGCTTTTCCATATCTCTTTCCACTGCCCACTCTTTTTCAGAAGGAGAATTTTGTATTCCTCCCCTATATGGAGTAGCCTTCTGCGTGTTAGAGCACAGCCTTAGATTTCCACCCATCTCTCTCTATTTGCTGTCACACCTACGCTTTTTCCTTTTTGGCCTACTTTTGATGTATATCCCACTTACTGTGTATTGCAAAACTTTTTATCCCCATCATGCAACACAATTTGCATTAGAAATGCTTTCTTTTGTAAATATATAGCACATAATTTCAATATTTCCTCCCTGTAGTAGTTACTGTGTTGTATTTAAAACACAATGAAAAATAGATGTGAGAGAGCAGACCTTATGCAGTCTAATATGAATAAAATTGCTTTTTTTACTGCAAACTTGTAGATAGCATCAACAGGAATGGGGCCATTTCCATTTATCTGAGTGTCCTATGACTGGTATTGAGTAGATCTATGCCTACCTTTAAGCAGGGGCCAGTTCCCCAGACAGCACTGAAAAATCTCAAGAAAATATTGTGCAAAGATACTTTGTTCATCTCTGCAGTTTCAGGGATTCCTTTGTACCTGGAAAGTCTCCTAATATTGATTAGAGTAGCCACAGTGTTCCCAAACAGAAGCCAAAAGAGTGAAAAAAAGCCAGGACAATGGAAAAAAAGTAGAGCCATTACTCATGCCTTTTTATCATCCAGACATCTTCCTATTAAGAAAATACCTTTTAGGATCTGCAAGATTTAAATCTGCACCAGGACCTTAGGGCCTCAGAGATGTACACTTGTCAGTAGTTTTTCTTTTTACTCTCCCATATAATTACAGGGACAAAAATTATGCTAAATATTTTTTCCTAGTAGTTCTATTGCTAAATTGGACCCACTGTGGAATGAAAATACTAATTAGAACTTTGCTTTAAGTGTTTTACCTGAACTGCATTAATTGTTTTTGTTCTGGGTCTGGATTTAGTTTTATGATATTCAACATATTCAACCCAGTTCTGCACTCTGCAACACATATGCGAATATTGTTTTCATGGACGTGTAGCATTCAGAGAAGACCTAGTTCACTCAGAGCCCAGTTTAACTGCCACTTAATTCAATGGAAAGGCTCTGACTGGTGTCTGTGAATTGCATCAATCCCTTGATAATTTCAAATGGGACCTAATGGTGAATTGGTTCTCACTAGGTACAGTGAACTGTGAATATGGGTCTGTTGAGTTCATCAATGACACTACTAAAGAATTACAAGAGCCTAAAGAAAAGAAAATACTTAGGTTTCTCACTTGGCTATTTGATGTAAACCTTCCTATAGTACAGTTTCACCGCCAGATTAAACCAGTATCTTTTTTCACCCCAACCACTGAGACCATAGCCCTCATAAAATTTCCTAACTACAAACTAGCCTCATGATTTATCTTTCTAAGAGAAAATGCTAGTACAAAATTAATTATGCTACAAGACCAGACAAGTACATTTTGCAGCATTTCCTTCTATTCTATTGGTGCCCACAACAGCTATCATCAGGATTTGTCAGTACAGAATGTAATGGCAATCCGTTTCTAGAAGTCCCATTGCAAATTTTTATCTGATGTGTTTGACTCAGTCATTAACACCCAGGAACCCACAAAAAAAGCACAAATAGCAAAAACCAGAACTTAGGATACTCCAGTTCTCTTGTTTTAGTAAACGACTTTATGCTTTAATTGAAAATGCTAGCTCAAGCAAACCACAATATTCTGTAATATTGAACATCTGGTGTCATAGTAGTGAGCAGTGATTACTTGTACCCAAACAGGCTGCACCAGAAACCAGGACATTCATTATTGTTGCTGGCAAAACTGTTTACTTCTGTGAGTGACTTGAACATTATTAGTCACAATTCCCAAAACATCCCTTGCAACTTTGTATTATGTTCACTTTCAGGTACAGAGACAAACCCATCATTATCAATAGCTGTAAGTGACACTAGAGCCGTAAGCCTATTGAGCACACAGGGAAATCTCACACTCCTTGCTTTCTTTCACCTTAAAATCATTTGTCACCGTAGCAACATTAGAGGGTAATTTTGCATTCTCCAATGTGTATTGCACACGAACTGCACAGTGTTGCTAGTACAGCTATCTAGAGCAAATTTTTCCTCCACATAATTCACAGGTTATGGGTATGCCTTTACCCCCGTTATTAAAACAGATCAAACTGAGCTGGTAACATGAGCCTCTGTATTTAAGCCTCAGTTAATAAGAGGGTCCTTAACAAAGCCCTCCTCTCTGAACCCTCCCACTGCATTCAGTTGCAAATCACTGTTTGGCTGGCAAAGCCGTGGTGCTGTCCCCCCCCAGCCCCAAACCTTCTCACGCTGAGCACTGCGGCTCTATCAGCAGCAACATCTCTGTGAGGGGCAGCAACGCCTCTCCTTGCGAGGGACGCTTTTTATTAATCGGGGCACTGAATGGAAACCAATCACACTGAGAGTCCCTTTGGCTTCTGCTCGCTGCCTGCCTGACTTAAAAGTGATGCCGGGAGAGAGGGAGCCCTAGTGAGACGCAAGTGCATTCCGCTCTGGAGACACGGTAACAATGCAGAAGGGAGGAAGCAGGTAGAGAAGCAGCACGGAACGGACAGAACTGGGCTCACACAGACAGCCTGGGTGAGTAAATCAACTTTCTGTCGCGTGAGAGCTGCTGACAGCAAAAGAGCAGATGCTTTCTTTAGGACTGTCCAAAATGTTAAAGATGCCTTACAGATACTTTTTAGGGAAGGGGGAGTGGAGAGGCAGTGTCAGCAGAGCACTTTGGGGATATTTCTCTTATAGAGTTCAGACCCCTCCCCCCCCACTAAATTGCTGAAATCTAAACTTCTGATACTGTATATATGACAATTACTTGTGCATATTAAAAAATTAGCCATGCATAGGCTATTTGGCAATATTCAGTTGTTCCTGCCATATAGGAGTAACAATATAGCGTAACTTAGGTGCAGTATGCTTTTTCACCTGTCCAGATAAAAGCTATCTATTTTTTTCTATTTTTTCACATTTGTGTTTGTCAATACATCTAACAAAAACAACCCTGGTGAAGAAGGATGAAAAAATAGGAGGTCTTTACTACTACTAAGAGTGAAGTACTAATGCTTTTTTTTATTTTCTTTAGTGGAAGTAGCAGAATTAGTGGGATTTTTTATACGTGTTACAGGGGGAAGTGCAGCTCAGGGTTCAGAAAGATTGAGAGCTGAGGGAGATGTCCCTTTGGATATCCGTAGCAGTAAGTCAAAGTCAACAGGCTTAAAGTGCAAGAGTGCTTTCCAGAAGTGCTTCCAAACTACCTTGCCAGCCTAATATATATAATCAGAGTACCACAGAACGCAAGGCAGAAATCATAAAATGTCAAACTGACCACTTGATTCTGAAGTAACCAGCAGAAAACAATTGAATGACATTTTGCCTTTTCTTTTCACATGCAAGAAACACAGTCACATCTGTTCAATTTCACTGTATGAGCTTCAAAGAAAGAATGATGTATACGAACTAAAAGGAAATTGATATCCCTTGCTGTTGCAAGGCAATGTGCATATAGTAGCCACTCACCTTGTCACAGATTTAAGGCACAGGTCAGAAAATAGAATGGTATTTTCTTAAAAAGCTTTCCATTTTCAGTAGACAAATTTACAACCAATGTGTCTGTCCTGCTCTGATTAAAGTGATAAAAGTGATAAAGCTCATATGTTACTGAAATTAGGATTATGCAGGATTATGATTCATTGCTGAGTACTCCACTAGTTACTCATGATAAAGACAAATATGGATAAAAAGACAAGTGTAATACTTGCACTAGTTTTGGAGATGCAATCAAAAGGTTTGTTAAAGCAATAATATTGGTCATACTGATAAGAATTGCTAATGACAGATCTTTAAAAATCATTGTTTACTTGTCATTCTCCATATTTGAAATGTTAATTTTATACAAAAAAATTGAGTGGTTAAATATTATTTAATTAAATATTTAGAAGACTTGTGTTATCATTTGCCTATGATTATTAATAAATTTATTGATAGAATTTTGTTGATTGTTACAAAAGGCATATTACCATCTACATGTCAATCTAACGGATAAAATATATAGTCCTGTCATTTGTATTTCACTGTGTAATAATGTAAATTCAAGAGAGAATTAAATATGCTTACATCTAATATGTTTTTCTATTAACAGAAATATAAAATGTTATACAGTCAAATATCTGTGAAAGAAATAGTTATTGGTTTGGGCTTTTTAAAGTTAGGTAAACAAGATTAATTTAAAATGGAGAAATGTAACTGTACCAGTATGATTACTACTTGTACCTAAAACAGTTGCCAAGTCTTTTTAAACTTGATGGAGTGAGTTCAGCAAAGTTTTTCATATGTTTATTGTGTGAATGAAATAGTGTATTTAATTTCAGATATTGTCTGTAGCCATTATAGTAGAATATCATGCTTTGTGTGTAACCGGTACATCTCAGCTAAACACAGAAGTTTGGTGATGCTGTTTGTAGAGAAAATGTGGGGAGAAACATCTCTGCCATACGCTGAAAGTACTTCAAGCTTTCAGCATTTTCGCGCTTGTCTGCAGAAGTGACCATTCTGAAAAGGCTGTCCTTCCCTCCGGACAGCAGCCCATGTGCAGGGATTTGTGCTCTCCTCTCACCTGGCTGTTGCTCCACAAGGATGCTGATCTCAGCAGCAGTTGCATGGTGCTGGCAGAGACGCCCTCTCATCATGGGCTCAGCCAATAAGGATGATTTCATTCCCTGACCTATCCACCAAACAAAATGTAATAACCTAAATCCACTAGTTTAAATGTCATCACCCATAATGCTGCTGAAAGAACTGTACAACTTAATTCTGACATTCGCTTATCTCTGCCATCAGTACATGGCTTCTGAATCTGCACAACATGGGTGCAGGGAATCTACTGGCAGAAGCGTTTGAGAAGTAGAGCCAGAGAATAACAGGAGTGAAAATTTTCTCTGAGGTTGAGTTTGTTCAGGAGATATCATCTTATAAGAAAACTGGAGTACATAGGCTAGGATATAAGGCAATGTAGATATATAAATTTAAAGCAATATAGATATATAAATTTACGTATTTCTTCAATGCAGTCAGAGCTATTTAACTGCAGAAGGTAACTGGAGCAAAAACCTAGAGAAAAATGCATCTCCCACTCATATCAGAATGCCTTCTGAATTTCTAAGGCTTGCAGCAGGTGTTACATGCAAATGCTATCTGAAGAAGCACTAATATTTGAACATGAATAGGGATGCCTGAGAAAAAGCTAACTGCATTCTGTATGTGAGTAAGGGAGTTTATGAAAATCATTTGCGGGAATAAACACAAAATTTTGCTAAAGGTGGTAGGAGGAGAAGGAAAATAAAGCAAAGGGAAATGAATAAAAAGAATTTTTGCAAAAACAGTCAGAGTAATTTCTCCTCTTGCCTTTTAAACACACAGGAAATTGCTGAATGTTAAAAGGAGAGTTATTTTCTTGACTTTCAGTGACTGATCATGATAAAAAATACCCCAGTGGCATCGAGGACTACTTGCCAAGCAAGACTGAACAGGAGAGGCATATCTTGATCAAATCATACTATGTGTCTGCAGCACAAAATCCTAGCGAAACTGAGACTTGGCTACTTCCTGCAAAATGTTACTAGCTTCAGGAAAAAGGAAAAAATACTGCATGTATACTGCAGCTCAGAAGAAGGTTCAAAATGTTTTAGAAAGAAATAATTTTTTAATACACAGTATGTATGTAATGCACAGTATATAGAAACATCAGGAAGTGAAGTATGCTATTTATAATCTCTGTTCTGCAATCTTGGGAAGATTACAAAAGTACATGGGTGGCATTGTTGTCATCCCATACGCAGACAGTATCACGCAGAGACTTGACTTGGTCTCAGTTTTACAGCAGCTCTGTGTCAGCACCAGGGATGAAATGGGGCCTCCACTTTCCCAGTACTCCAACTTCTCTGTATGGTTACATCAGTGTTCATAAAAATGTATTTGTCTTGAATGCTTAAATAACACCACCAATAACCACAAATGTTTCTCTGAAAATTTATTTCTGCAACTGCAAAATGGAGTGCTTCAAGTGATGGCCAGTGTATTCCTTTGCTAGTAAAATGCAAACTTCTATAACTAAATTTCACATTTTTTAGTAGTAAGAGTAATAGCAACATCAAGACTACATCACTTTGGATTCTGTTTCCCTATCTCAGAAGACCACAATTTTCATATTAGTTATCTCCTGATATGAAAATGTCAAGGAGGTTTAGATAACTACAAATTTTCTAGATGCTAGATGGTGTTCAGGTTGCTTTGTCCTCAGAGGCTATATTTGAGAGAAAGAACCACCACCTTCATGGAAATACTGCCTGTAACGATATTACAGTTTTGGACCATGCATGTTGGTACTTAAGGATTCCAGTTTCTAAAAATTACTGACAACATTTTGCCATTGTATACAAATATGTTGAGAAAGAGCTCCTAAAGCACTTTTCCAGATTGAAAACATGATCTTCATAAATTTCACCCACGAAGAGATTCTGTGAAATGGAGAAAATTGTGAATAATGCATTCGTGTTTGGGGACGGAAACAGTAGGCCTTACCATCATTTTAAACAAACTACACAACAACTCTCAGAAAGAGATTATCTGAATTTACCTATTTTTAATAGTTCCGTTGAAGTCAATTAATAATGCATACAAGCCTTTTGACAATATATGCAGGCATAATTAGATTTAGCCATTACTTTCAAAAAATATGATCTGTTATATTGATAATCAATGGTGTAGAATTTGACATTTATACTTGGGCACGTCTTAAAAAAGAATTTAATAAAACATCAAGTTGAATAAAAGTGTTCAATAAAGGAAATTTAAAAATATAATGATCTAAAAAAACTCATTTTAAGATCTTACTTAAATATTAGGGATTTATTTCCTCTGTACTCCATTCAACATTTGCTCCTAAGGAGATGAAGAGGCAAAAGAACAAAGGTCTGAGTGGGGTATAAGGGTGAAGTTAATCCCATTGCTTCTGTTTTGAAAGAAAAAATAGGCACAGTACAAATGAACATTAACATTTTAAAATCTAGCAGATATAAGTCCTGTATGATTTGAAGGTATCAGTAAACTACTCATATCTGATTTTAACAGTTAAAAATAGCCCCAGTTTATGGATAGAATTATTAAGTATATATACCTTCATGCATGGATGCATACATATGGAGACATAAACTCAAGCATAACTCAAGCAATTCTAGAGAAAAATAAGAAAATATTTTTAAAAAACAATAGGGTTTGCTTAGGTTCACAGTGCTGCATTCTGGCTGAATTTGTCTGCTTACTTCATTGTTTATTAAAATACTTTTACATGGTTTGCATTATTTGTCATTATTTTCTATACTAGTGGATTTAAATATCAAGCTTTGTAGCGAGAAGCTATTGTAATAATATTCTTTCTTCTTATTTTTGAGGCATAGATGCTGGTTGTGGGTAATCTCATGGAAATAACTTTGCCTGTGTAGTAAAAGGAAAAAAAAAACATCAGGAAAACATACTTATTTCAAAAGGAAATTCTTGTAGTTGTTTAAACTATTTGTCAGGAGAGTTGTTTGTGCTTGTGCCACATTCCGGAACCTGTATTCAGAACGAATAATATTTTGCAACAATACTGGTCCCACTGAAGCCAGTGAATTTACTTTTGTGCATTTCCCTCGCCCAGAGTAAAAATGAGTGCTGAATCTGTGTTCTTATAATGATGCTATCTGATAAAAAATTCTATTTTCCTCAGAGTGAACATAAAAATATTGTTACAGAAAATATTTTCCCATTTCCTGGAAGATTTGCAATAATCCTTAGATTTGCTTCCCAAATGTAAAAGGTAATTTCATTACTAATGAGAATTCAGACTTGCAGAAAAAATGGATTTCTATCTAAAAAATAATATAGTCTCTTCATTCCTTTCTGTTATCTGCATCCCATGGATTACCAGCAATTGAGCCTGATCTTACTCTTAATGGTTTTAAATTTGTGTTATATGTGATTTCTTTGCTAGTGAAGACAGCATTCTGGTTGGATTTACATCTTTTCTACGGTAGGATAATAAGTAAAATCCATTGTGTTCTAAATAAAATTAATTAATCCCTCCAATTTCCTTTATGGAGATAGAACTAATTTATCTACAGTACTGCAGGTAAATGTTCTTTGCTTTGTTGTAGTAGTAGCAGTAGCAGTAGTAGTAGTAGCATCAAGGCTGAACATTCACATATTCCTTGAAGTACTGATTTTGTGATATTTTAATTACATTTGTCACTTTTTGATAAAATCCAAGCTTCTAGTACTGCCTGCTCTTCTAGTTATTGTCTTCTTGAAAAATCTATTTATGGCACCAAACCATCCGTGAAGTAAACAAAAGGCTTTTCAAATCAAAAAAAGTATGTTGTGTTTAGTGTCATTATTATCACTTTTTAAGGCAATTAAAGAGAAGAAACTCTCAAAAAAGTTGGTACAGCTGCTCTCAGCTGCCATCGGCCCAAGAATCTACTGGTTGAGAACTTTTCCCAGAAGCTTTCATTCAGGAAAAGGGGAAAAAAGCACCATTTAGCTCAAAAGGGGGAGAGAATTAGGAAGTGGCTAGAGTGCACCACAGACTGAAGTTTTTGCAAAAAAAACCAAAAAAACCCCAAACTTAAAACTTGTTCATCCATAGATGATTTAGGAACATGCCTAGTGTTGCACATTTAGAAACATAAATGTGAGCACTGCTAGAGTGAAAGATTTAGCACTTCTGACAATGGTACTCACATTAATGATTTGTCATTTAAATTTATGCTCATGCAATTCACATTTACATTTTGGAGTAAATTCTCCTAACAGGTCCCTACAAAGATCCAAAGAATATAGAAAATATAGGACATAGAAAAAATTATAGATACGAAGAATAACCTTCTCAAATACACAAAAGCCCTCTATGTTTTTTTCTGTCTCCAATATGTTGAGATTCTAGTTAATAGCACTCCCCACACCAAAAGCCTACAGGCTGAATGGTTTTTTAACTACTTTATCTTTGCAAAGCAGATATTTGATTAAATAGCGAACTGCAATGTTATACACAGACACAGGACCATAGTTCCCTTGATTACTCAAGACATATACTAGGTAATTTCTAGTAATATATAAATGCTGATTTCAAAGAAATATGCCACCGAAGATTTGCTAACAATTGCACACAAGAACAAATGGTTCTCGTGTAGTTTGTGTATAGATCTGTGCGTGTAACAAACTAGGAGTAGAACATATTCCTAGTTCAAGTGTTGATTAGAACTAAAATGAGCCTTAAGGCTTAACCAGTACAGGATTCAACTTCCTGGTCTCATGACATAAAATGAATCTCAACTTGTATTTAAAAAGTATTTCACTGCTTTGTAACTAACAGATAAATTACATAAACTCAGGATAAAGTGATATTTTTCTGCAAGTGTGGGTAGTCTGAAACCATAGCTATGTGTTATGCATCTGACTGAGAATTTTCCTAAGATTTCCATGTGAGGGTCCCAAAAAATTAAAAAGTGGGGCAGAAATATGCACTGAGTAACCCAAGGTAATTGTTAAAAATACAGGCCTAGAGCTACTAGAAGAAACCTTGCCAAACTTGTTGAAAGCTCCTCTAGTTCTCTGGAGAAGGAAGAAAACAATGAAGGAAGGAAGGAAGGAAGGCTTCCTCTCCAAGAAGAGTAGACTCACAAAGTTGAAGCAGCATAAAGATTTCTGGATTACTTATTCTGAGATCATTTAAAATGCAGTCCTGTGGGTAGCTACAATAAAAATAGGACCAAAATGAGTGCTGTATTTTATGTCCTTTCTTTGCAAATAGCATCAGAATCAATAATTTTTACAGACTGAAAACTGAAATCTGAAAAAAAGAATACTTTTGAGGGATATAAACAGGGGGACTTCCTTCATCTCTAGTTAATTAGCACTAACTAAACTTCATGCTAGTCAGCTTGTGAGTTTAGTAGAGAATTTAAAAAATCCTGAAACTTCATTGCTTGTGGTGAAAACATACATGTATTTGTGTATATATGTATCTATACCTGTGTCTGTGTCGATATAATTTTATCATTATTTTTATATAATTTTAGAGACAAAGGTGAGATTAAAAGATCTAGGGACCTAGGTATCCTTATATCTCTCTATATATCTATATATATCTCCACATATATCTACATAAATATAGTTCCACCTTTAAATGTGTAATGATCAATATAGATTTTTAATTTTTTTTTCTTTTTTATGTGCACAACACCTGTGTTACGAAAGTCATGCTTATGTGCTTTGAGTTGAGGAGGTCTTTGCAGGTTTTATTCTATTTTTTTTTTCTATCCTTTTTATTCTATAACATCAGACCTAGAGTGGTAAATATCAGAGGAAAACGCAGAAAAACATCTGTTCTGTCTATATTGCAGAATCACAGAATGGTTTGGGCTGGAAAGGAACTTCAAAGTTTGACCCTCCTGCTGTAGGCAGGGACACCTTCCTCTAGATCAGGTTGCTCAAATCCCCATCCAACCTGGCCTTGAAGTTTTCCAGTGATGGCATATCCACAAATTCTTTGGGCAACCTGTTCCAGTGTCTCAACACCTTTGTTGTAAATTATTTCTTCCTCATATCCAGCACAAACCCTCTTCACTTTCAGTTAAAAGTCATTAGCTCATACTGAGTTTTTCATCTACCAGTACCCTCAAGTCCTTCTTAGCAGAGCTGCTCTCAATCTCTTCATCCCACAGTCTGTGGTGGTGGTGATGATGAGGATTGCTGCAGCCCAGGTGCAGCACCTTGGACTTGGCTCTGCTGAACTTCATGAGATTTGCACAGGCACACTCCTTAAGTCTGCCCAGGTCCCTCTGGATGGTGTCACTTCACTCGGGTGTATCAACTGCACCACACAGCTTGGTGCCATCTGCAGACCAGCTGAGTGTGCACTGTTTCTCACTGTCTGTGTAGTTAAAAAAGGCATTAAATAGTACTGGCCCCAGTAGAGACCCTTGGGGGACACCCCCCATTACTGGTTTCCACTTGGACACTGAGCCATTGACTGCAAATCTTTGAGTGAGGCCAACCAGCCAATTCCTTATCCATGTAACGGTCTAACCATCAAACCTGTATGTTCCCAATTTAGCAGCGCGACTGTTGTGGTGGATCATATCAAAGGCCTTACAGGAGTCCAAGTACATGATGTTGGAATGTACCTGGTCCACTGATGCATTCAGTCCATCACTGAAGGCCATGAGGTCATTCACGCAGCATTTGCCCTTGGTAAAGCCATGTTTGCTGTCCCTAATCACCTCCTTGTCTTCCATATGCTTTAACAGATCTCCCAGGATGATCTGTTTCATAATCATACCAGGCACAGAGATGAAGCTGACTGGCTGGCTGTTCTCTGGGTCCTCCAGTAAATCAGCCCCATTTTATTCTTTCAAGATTTCTAGAAAATAATTCCACTTCATTCAACAAATTCATTTTGAGGCAAAAATTCCATGAAAGAGGAACTTTTGACTAAATCACATTAATACAATTACATGGCATGACTAATTGGTAACTTTCAGTGAAGCACTTTAATACCCATGCACTTTGTACCTCATTACAAGTATTGACAAAATTCACACCTTCAGAAAATTTAAGCAATTATTTCAACGTGGGGTTTTTAGCTTCTCTTTCTGTTTCTCACCTCAAGGAGCTAAGGTTCAGGAAATCTGAAATCTTTCTGCTACAATGGAGCTTTTGGAATTCTTCATCCTTACTGTATGGTCATCTAAATGATCAGCCCAAAGGTAAACAATACCTCTGTTAACTTTAATTTAAATGGTCCTTTACAATGCAAATAAAATTTGACTTCTTATTCGTACTTCACTTAATTTGTCCTGAAGTTTAGCTTTATCCTGATAATGTCACTAAGAAATCTGAAGGACAAGAGGATAATCAGGAAAGCACAAACAGTGCAGTTTTAAAAACAAGACCTTTTATCTCTTCTCGTTTTAACATGAAACTGTTAACAAGTTCAAAAACTTGCATAGATATGACTGCACTGTTTAAGTCCACGTTTTGCCTTTGACTCCATCTTTGATAAGAATAACCAAATAATTTTACTTTTTAATTTGAAGTCCTGTTAATTTACTGGTACAATGGGAGAGTGTGAACAGTCTTAGCTTATTGTTCAGGAAAAAATATACACTAGCTTGAATAATACATTTTGTGATTGAGTTCAGAATAAAATACTGAATTTAAATCTTAAAGCAAGAAATATTAGAACATGTGAAAATTATACAAATAATATTAGCACATCACATGCAATGTCTTTGTAACAATATGGTTCTATCTCATGTATCTGAAAGAAGATAGTTGTTTTATTAGAGACCAAACAAATTAGCATTCCTGTGGTGCCCCTCAGAAATTGCCACTTACCAGTCAGTAATTACAACAAAGTATTTCAAAGTGTTCTATGACAGCAATCAAGTATAAGCTTCAGGTAAACAACAGAAGTGCACGTAGTTCTGATGGAAAGCTCATCATGGTCCAGCTGAATATTCCCATGGACATCAGTAACATTTAGATCCAATCTTTATAAAGGGAGGAAATATTGTCACTGTCATTAAGAGGCCGCGCAGAGGACTTGAGAGCTGCAAAGGGACAGAAAGGGCAGAATACACTGTACAGCTGAGCAGCAGCTTGTTCAGAACACCTGAAGTGCCTGCCCCTCACCAGGCTCCATGAGCTGGGCAACAGCAATAGGGTGGAAATGGTCAACTGTTGCACAATCAGGACTAATGTTAAACTATTAGAAATTTTTCTTTCCAGTATCTTCACATCCTTCCTCCTGCACAGGGACTGGTCTGTGCACAGAATCCCCATTATTTTAATAATGTCCATGTGTATAAAATGTGAGTAGATAGATAACATTAAATGACAAAGCCAATTAGAATATATAATGTGAAAAAAACCTATTTGTTTGGTTTTGTTTTTTTTTTTTTAATGTATTCTCTTCTGCGCAGAAGTCATCGATATTCAAGCAAACAAGTGGAATAAAATCCATGTTGCTTTCAAGGTAAATGTCAGAGGAAACAGTATTGCAAAATGCCAACAGATAGTGATTTCTGATACAGCAGAGGATAAAGTTAGATGAAAATACAGATAATATAAAAAGTTTTCTTTCTGCATAGGCTGGGAGAGAAAGGGAAAGTATATCTTGTTCAGCTACCAAAATGAGATTGAAATATAATTTCAGTATAACTTAAAATGAGATGAATATAATATTGTGAATATTGTACTTATAAAAGTAATACATTATTTTATTAAAATAAATAATAGATAAAATAAATTTCTATATATGAGTACTGGATGATAAGAACAAGAGAAAAACATGAATTATACGCAGGGCTAAAAATCTTTGGTTTAAAAATTCAAAATCAAATGTATACATTAGTAACGTGTTGAAGAAGCCATCACTTTAGAAGGCATTAGAACGTATATATTACTGAAAAAAATGTCATTAAAAGGCAGAGACAGAGGCAAAATGGAAAAACCATAGAAATACAACAGAAACCTAATTGTAAACCACTGTAGTCAGCAGAATGTTTTTACTGACTTAGAAAACTTGGAAGAAAGTTCTAAAATGTTCTCCAAATGCTAAAAGAGAGAAAATATGAAGAATATTATGCACACCTGGGAAGAGCAAATGTAATACATGTAGGTAAGAGAAAAAAAAAACAAACAAAACATCCCTACAAAGAATAATTGGTTATTGAAATAATGTCCTGTGTAAGTGATGAAGCAAAAAAGAATGGAAATAAAGAGTGCCTTACCACACTTAAGCTTTAAATGCATACCAAATTAGAGACATACTGGAATAAACACGTTAGAAAAATGCAGAATATATTGGCTTTCAGAAAGAAAATGTAAAATTATAATTTTATGCATCATAGAAAAATCACTAGACATTGGGAATTCCAACTATGAAGTCACTACCTAAATTCTTATTAAGGCCGCTTTTTAGTGTCGGTGCAGATACAACCTACATTAGAAACAGACAATAATTAAGTAATCTTAGTTCACTTTATGACAGAGAACTTATATAATTAAAACAAGGTAATAAATTGAAAGTATGATTGTTGTTGACTCAGTTATGGAGTATTTGAAGTAAGCCTGATGATGCAAAAAAGAACTTCCTTGAACATTACTGGAGTAAATATGAACATATTTTCAAATGTTGACAGGGAAAACAAAAAGTAAAAATATGGCTAGAGTAAGCACTTTTATTTTTAATTACAGTTGCAATGATCACATCCAAATGAGTTAAGTTTCACACATAATACATTTTTCAATGTATTTTCTTTTATAATTTCAACACATGGAAGCTGGTGTTAACAAAAATATTTTCTTATGTATTTATCAAGACAAAAAGGGAAGGCTAAAAACAAGAAATATGTTTCATCTCAATTTCATAATTTTTTTTATGATGACTTAACGGTAGCTAATTATGTATTTTTTTATGGTATGAAATTAGCTGCTCTGAAAGATTACTCACTTTCGTTATGACACAAGTGGGAGGGGGGGTCCAATATGGAAATTACGATAAAGTATCTAGTTTTGTATTAGATACAATGTATCCAATAACTTAAGTGATTTTATTACTTCATATGAATTACTAGAACATTTCATCTCGCAACAGAAATTATGAAGTGGAAAGCTGTTTTTGTATTGTGAGGCAATATAATAAAAGCTCGTAAAGTATCAACAGTAAAAGTGAAAAGAGCAAATTTTAAAACATACCAACTAAGGAATTTTCCTTTTGTGCGAAATTTGAAAAAATACTGGTAATGAGAGTAAATTATGGTGAACAATTCTTAACAAATAATAACTTGATAAAGATAAATAAATTCTCATTTTTGTATGTTTTATGTTCAAATATGTTGCTGGAGCAAATTACCTGAAGGTCAAGTCACAAACTGTTACAAAGTGCATCACAGGTTGGATTGCCTGTCTGTCATAAGGAGATATGAGATAAGCAAAAACTATCTAATGAATTTCAGAGTGGAGAAGAAACTGCCTAGATGCTTTTCTCAGCTAAACTATTTTAAGGCGGAATGTATATTCCATCATGCTTTATTCAGTTATTACTTTTCTTGAGAAAATCTGCAATCCTACTTGTCTGCTTTGCAGTGGAGTCACTTTTAAAGCTTATCATAACTTCAATAACAAAGAAGTTTTCCTAAAACTTGTCTATATATTTTATTGCAGTAGAAACTGCTAGGTGACATCAGATACCACTGTGGTAAATACAATTTGTGCGAATGATGCTTATTCCCAGAAAAATGCTATCTTTAAAGTTCCACAAAAAGTAGCAGAGGCTGTTAAAGTGCATGGAGAAAGTACTGCTATTATAAATATTTCCAGTGAGAAAAATCTCATAATAAGTAAAACAATAGATCCAGTGTAACACAGACTGTTTTCAGAATAGCTGAGCATCTATACAACTATCTTAACTCGTGTATCTACTGATAGTTAGCAGCTCTGAAAAAGTCAGATCCACGTTTCTTGAGCTGGATAACTGGAAAGTGTTCCTAACGGGCAGCCATACTTCATCTAACAAATAGATGCTATGAATGGAATGTTCACATTTAATTTTAGGCTCTTCTCTGAAGAACACTTACTCTCCTTTCCTACACCTTTGTTGTTCTCAAGGGTTCGTATCCTCTCTCTTCTTTTTGCTCATCTTCTCGGTGCTTTCCTCATCTTCTCACTTGTTCTTTCCTTTTCCTATACTTGCCTCCCTCTTCTTATTTACTCAGCATTTATGTCACTAAAGACTAGAAGCAAACAAACAAAGAAAAAAGACACTAAAAGACATAGCGGTTTAGATTACATGACATATAAACCCATGGTGTTTAATTTTACTTAGGAATAAGCAGAAAAATACTAGAAGAAATTATATTCCATACAAGGTTTTTCATATTTTTGCATATATGATTTCAACCACAGAATTTGTATTTGGACTTGCATGTCTGAACTTTTAACTTGGCGTGTCTTTTCTCATTGACCAAATAGGTCTGCAAAATCAGCATTTACATTACTTTCTGCCAATTACATTGCTACAAAATACTGAGATATAGTCACAGATAAACCATGAAGAGAGCTTCCTATTTGTAAATCAACAGGAAAATCAAACATATACTTCAGTTAAAAATATTAGAAAGGGATTAAACAACTATCAGTACTCCTCTGATTCTGAGAATACCAAAAGTCCTTCCTCACAAGGGGTTATGAGGCTGTGCTGGAATCCCAGTGTGGCACATGGAACTCTCAGGGAAAGAGAATGCTGTAAAGAAATTGTGAAAGTAAAGAACATGCTATTGATCACACTACGCTTTTCCATTCTATTCTTTCAGATACACTCTTGTCCACTGACCTTTCAGATATGAAGGCAATCTAGTCCATGTTTTCCAAAATATGGGCAATGCCTTTATAAGTACTGTGTTCTTCTAAGCAAATGGTTAATAACTGGAAGTCTCATCAGTTATTAAGAGTGGTATATTATGTCAATCTCACTTTTTACAGAGACATGCAATCAAAGTATGTTTAGAAAATACCTCTAGGCACTTTTATATATATATATATTCCATTTCAAAAGATGGGAAATAAGTTAAATAACACTGCACTCTTTTCTCAAAATTGGTAAAAGTGCATATGGGTGAAATCAAGAGCAAGAAAAATTATTCCAACTATTTTTTTTCATGACAGGATGTTTGCTAAATCACATTTGTCTTTAGTTTAGTGTCTTTCACTCAGATCCGATAAGATTGTTTTCATGTATTATCTACTTCTGGGTTATACTTATGGAATAAAAGGAATTTATGTAGCTTCACTGTCTCAAAAAGTGCAAAGATATAGTACAATGTTATGGCTCCCTCTTTTGGATAACAGATATCTAGTATTCAATAATAAGAAAACTCATCATGTCCTTAACACCAAAATAACTCCACAGGGCTCAATTCTTCCCCCCAGATCTTCCTTAACAATGATTAATGCAATCAATAAAAACATGTTTTTTATAAGTTTCTTGAAAAATGCAATCATATTGTAGGTGTCCATTTTATAAAACAGACATGCATTTCCAAGATAGCACTGTAGTTAGAATATTTTTGAGATATGTTGAACATTAGTCTATCAAGTACCTATAAAAACTGGAACATGAAACTCTGATGGATTGCTCCCTATTTTAACAGTGTTGTTAATACAAAAGAGAGAGCAATAAAGAGATGATTGATGAAAGCACTTACCCTCTGAACAAGTGACCAGAAAGGAACAAATTTTACTCCTACACTATTATTACTTCATTTATAACTGTGAGTGAAAAATAAAATGAATGGTCACTTGGGTTCTTCTTTTAGAATCTCCATCGTAAATGCAACCCAGTTGAAAATACATAGATTTATATGCACTGGTTTTTGAACATATCATTGAAGAATTAAAAAAAATGTAACATGTTTAGAATTTAAAAAAAAAAATTCTGTAAAATAAAATGGTTTTTTGTTAAATGGGGAAGGTGAGGAAAGAGTAAAATTGTTAAAATGTTTCGATCAACACAAAATAGTGAGTCCTGACAGACGTTAAACTTCTATGGTTTAAGATCTTTTCCTAATATAAGTTTAGTAATCATTGTTGGCTTTATAGATATTGTTGTATTTAATTCTGAATCTGGATTTTGTTTTCCCAAGTACTGGAAGCATACCACCATTCTTCTACATTAATATCTAGTCATAATTCCATAACAGGTTCAATTTTCTTCATGTATCCCTGTCTGCTGCTGTGAGAAAACTAGAAATAAATTTTTTGCAAAAAATGCCCATGCAAAATTCAGTAGCACTATTCAATGACTTCAGCAGCGTCAGCTAGAAGGCAGAGTTTATTTCACTCCAAACCCCTTCCTATTGCTTTCTTATTGCCTTTATATAAAATATTGATGTTAGGCAGGCACATATAAATGAATGGACTTACAGGTTTTGTTTAGCACTTTCTATTACTAAAAATAGCCTTTCCTGAACATTCCTTAAGATGTTGAGCTGTAAAATTATAAAATTAGCTGGATTTATATCAACTGACTTAAAATTGTTATGTCATGATGGTCATTTTTATTACACCATTGCAGTGTGTTTTCTCAACACCCAGAACTGCAATAGGACAATTGCATTTGACTCAGGTGCATCATTATTATTCATTCTATTTATTAGTAACAGTTACTATAAAACGTTTATTTTATAATCAACACTGCTGTAATGAGATTTAGATGAAGGTACATCTTTCCCATGAAGAATTGCCTGTGGATAGTGCATATAATGACAGTGTTTCAGAGTTAGGAAAAACAAGGCAATTTAGCAAGTCTTGTTGAAAATAGAAATTAGGCTGTTTAACTAAGTGATGTTGTGTACTCCCAGCCATACCACTAAAACATGACAGCAAAATCTGGCTGTAATAAAGATTGCAGAATCACAAAAATGAAAAGAGGGAAGAAATTCACTTGTACAGGGTATAAGTTTGTTTCACATGAAATATCTATTCCTATTTAAACCAAGAAAAGATTAAAAACCAGAGCCTGAGACATCCCTATGTATAGATGACCTATGCACCTCTTTTTCCTGTTACATAGAGTTAATTTTTTCTCTATGAAGTCACATATTTTTGACTTGTCTAAGCCGTCTTAGCTTTGTCTGAAGCCCAAACAAAGATACGTCTCCTCATATATCCTTTTCTCTCAATTTTTTAGGAATGCAAGAAGGAAGGGAGATAGTCACAGACATTTGAGTTTATGCAATAAAGTTTTAAAGCCAGACTATGCACTGCCATTTCAGGCAAAGCTAGACCAAAAGTACTAGACCAGAAACCATAAAGCTAGTGCTTTGCTATATCAACTTTTTTTCAATCTTGTTTCTACTCTTTTTTCAGTCTGAAACGGGAACCATATACATGGTTTCATGCAGTTATAATTTTGCTTTTTACTGGCTTTTAACCAAAAGGACAAGGAAAATATAGGAGGCAATTCTGAAATGCTGTCTGAAAAGTACTCTGTGTGTTTTGAATTAATCCAAATAAATCACATGAAAATCTGAATGTTCTGGGAATTCATGCCGAGATAGAGATTATTAAATTCTCAAATCTGGTTCAGGTATTACTAAAGGAAATATGTCACATGCCATTTTAAAGCTGACTTGTATTTTAAGAGAAATAAACTAGTTATTTCCTTCTCTGGTCGCTAGAAACAAAAGAACAAAATAGCAAAACAGACAGCAAAATAGTCAGTATCAGCAATAACAACTGCATTGTCATCAGAGCACAATTAAATTATTAAAGACATATGTAGATGACATATTTCTCTACCTTTAAATGAAGTTCTAGGTGGGTCTGAAGTCTTCTGAAATTTCCTGCCATGGGAGCAATGATAAACCCCATATAAAGTCTTCACTAACAGTACAAATTTGAGGAGGGCAAATTCAGGAAATACTATGGGAGATCTCAAAACCTCATCGGGGAAAAATTTAATCAAATTTTCAGTATGAAATTGAACATTAAAGCCAAACTCTCAGCTACTGCTCAGAGCTCTTGGTGGGTTTCTCTGCAGGTCTTTGAAACACCGGAGGGCCACATTCAAGCTATTATCTCTTGAGAGAGAGTATAAATATAGACCCTTAGGAAACAAATAGCAGAACAGGGCTCCACTAAAGAAGCATATACAACTTATGTCCAGAGCTGTGTATTAGTGTGATACACTTTCTGTCATTTCATCAGAGGATGGGGAAACATTTTAACAAACCGCTATGATTAAAAAATTCTTTGGGAAGTTCCATGAAACACTTTACCATCAGTGCTGTGCCTGTGGCTACCCAGTGTTCTGTGATTCATTTGTCACAGTTTTCAGGAAAATAGAAAAGGAGTTATAAACCCCAAAGGAATGAGTGTCACATCGGTTTTTTTATTTGTTTATTTATTTATTTGACAAGGGACTCAGCAGAAGATCTCATTTCAGTACAGTGGGATTTCAAGTTGGCAGCCACTTCATGCATACTATCAGGAATCCTAAAAATCTGTGTTGAAACTGTTGAAATATTCATTATTTTCTCTATATGCAATACCAAGTTTTAAAAATCAGTTCCTGCAACTTGTTCCTGGTAGAACTGAAACTACGTTTGAGGCCCAAATGAGTGAAACTGTTAACAACACTTATAAAGAACACAATAGACACATGGTGTGCTGGAGAAAAGTCAGTGTAGCTCTTCAACAGGAAAGACCTGCCTCACAGACCTATTCAAGTTCTCTGAGGAGTCATTGAGCATATGGATAGCTTTGATCTCTTTGACATGATCTAGTTGTGCTTCTAGAAGGCTTTTGACAGGGTGACTCACCAAATGATCTTAAGCACCCATGAGCTAGAAGTGAAGGTCCCCCGCATATATGATTAATTGATTAAATAAAAACAATTTTAATTAATTTTAATTTAGTAAATAAATAAATATTAATTAGATAATAAATCCATTTAATTTATTCAATGACAGAAACCAGCAGGGAAAAGTAAATAATGAGTTTTGACATTGAAATGTCTGTTTCAGTGTTCCACAGGGATCTGTACTACAGCCAGAAATACACATACTCATAAATAAACTGAAAACAGGTTTGAATATCAAGGTGAAAAACTTTGCAAGTGACATTCAGCATGTGCTGGGATAAAGTTAATTTATTTCATAGTGGCTAGTATGGGGCTGTGTTTTGGATTTGTGGTGGAAACAGCATTGATAAGGCAGAAATGTTTTCATTACTGCTAAGCAGGGCTTCCACAGGGCCAAGGACTTTTCTGCTCCTCACAGCACACCACCAATGAGCAGACTGGAGGTGCACACAAAGCTGGGATGGGTCACAGCCAGAACAGCTGACCTCAACAGACCCAAGTGATATTCCAGACCAAATGGCATCGTGCTTCACATATAAAGCTGAGCAGAGAAAAACGAAAAGAGAGACATGCAGCATAAAGTTGTTTGTCTTCCCAAGTAACTATTAAATGTGATGATGAGGCCCTGCTCTCCTGGAGATGACTGAGCACCTGCCTGCCCATGGAAAGCAGTGAATGAATTCCTTGTTTTACTTTGCTTGTGTGTGTAGCTTTTGTTTTACCTATTAAACTGTTTTTATATCAACCCATGAATTTTCTCACGTTTACTCTTCTGTATCTCTCCCCTGTTCTACCATATGGTGAGTGAGTGGCTGTGTGAGGCTTAGTTTCCACCTGGGGATAAACCACCACAACATAGCATAATAAAGCCAAGGGGGCATGCAAAGGAATCTTATGGCTATATATGAAAGGAATCTTATGGCTATACGGCTATACTAACATACTTAAGCTTTGAAACTTTGTAATGTACTTGTCCATAACTTTTCAATATTATTACAGACCCTAACATTATTTAGCTTGTACCAACTGTCACTCTCCCAGAAAATTCCCATTGTGAAATCTCACTGATGGTATGGACATGGTAGACCCACTTTGGACTGAGGCAGGGGAGAGAAGAATAGAGTTTAGCCATAGGGATTTGAGCCTTGCTATGCCAACCAATCTCTACCTTACAATGATCTAATAGCTACAGGAGTTTGCCATACTTACATTTGAAGTCTGTGCAATACGGTGAGTGGACACCCAAATGACACATGATTAAATTGTTATGAAATTAAGTGAAGCCACATACATGGTGAAACCCAGACTATAAATTTAAAATAATAAATTCTTACTACTGGCCATTGGGGAATGACACTGTAATGAAACAAAAGATGATACAGGAAAACCTTAGCCCAGGGCTGTGCTGTCAATAAAAAAGCAAACTATGCCATATATCATGATGAAATTAAGTAGAAAGAGCGATTAAGCTGCTGTTTCTATATGCATGAAACAACAAATTATGATTGCCAATCTCAAGAGATACAGAAAAAAAAATGTAGAAGAGATTCAGAAGGGGGCTACAGTTGCAATCAAAAGTCTGGCACAGCTTCCATACAAGAAATGATTAAGCAGGCAGTCCCACAGCTTTTTGTCTTGGAAAAAAGACAGCTGAAAGAGAAATTGATTTAAGTCCATACATTCATCAGTGGCAAGACGAGTGGAGAGGGAATAACTATTTACCGTGGCTTCCAATGGCTGTGCTCGTTGTCTAATGAAGATGTCACTTACAACGTTCAAAAACAAACAAAAAGGGTTTGTTCTTTTCACAAGATTGTTAAAATATGAGTGTCCTTGCAGAATATTGTTTCTCTGAGACACATGCTTTCAAAGAAAACTTTGAGAAAGTCATGGCAAAGAGGATCTACAGGGGACTACTACCTAATATTTGGAGACTGAGAAAACATACAGAAGAAAAAACTATTATATGCTTCTCCACACTTAGGCACTATCATGAGTGTCTGCTTGTTGAAGACATCCTTATTTTGTTTTATCAGATTACTAACAGCATAAGCACTACTTTATTACACTTATTTTGAATTTATTCATGTTTAGTGTTTGTCTTTCATTAAAACGACATGTGAGTGAAAAAGTTTTTGGTTCTTTGTTGGGGGAATGTTTTTAATGTTTAAAAAGAGAATCAGACCTAAAAATAAGAAAAAGGAAAGTTTTCATAATTTATATTTCTGATATCTATTTTATTCTTGCAAATTAGAGAATTACCATTTGTAGGTATTTTAAAGTGTTTATTATGGAAATATAGGATGAAACCTCAGCTGCATCAGACTCCTTTCAGACAACCTGAGATAAATTAATACCAAAAATATATGTTAAGGTTATGCATTATTTCTGTGCACAAATTCCTATGCTTTCAAGGGTCCTGCTCAGTTCTGAGAATAAGACTTTCCTAGATTTTGTGATCACGTCGGAGACAACAGAAGGACATAAAGGAGGTTGAGCTCTAATAAATGACAGCATTCAGCAGCTGCTCAATTCCCTGAGGAAGGAAGCAGCAACAATGGGCTAGAATTACATTCTGCATTTGCTAACCACCTTTAATTGGTCAACAACTCAGTTTTTCCAGTCCAGAGAAGTGAATGTATAATCCCTTGTAGGCAGTAATTAAGTCCTTCTCTATAGGAACAAGATTTCTTATGACTCAGATGTACATGAGCAAAAAAAAAAAAAAAAAAAAAAAGGATGGCAGAGATTAAAGTTTTTAAAAAGACTGAGATACTAGCTTCAAGATGTCTTTATTCGGAGAAATTCTGCTTGTAACTACCTCTTGGGCCATTATGCAAGCTGTAGACTCAGGAAGTTTAGCAAGCTCTCATTGTGGTACATGTCATGTTCAGGAGATGTGCAGAGATAGGAGGCACCAGATGTGGAATCTCAGAATGCTTCGTTAGGAGCTGGCTGTGTGACCAAAGTAGAATTGCTGATGCATAATGAAACAGCAAGAAAAAGAAATTCAGAGAAATTGTGTAGTCCCAGTTACCAGGAGAACTGGTAGGTCCTGTCATTAACAGTGCTGCCATAGGTGAATCTCATCTGCTTCATGCAGAGAGAATAATGAGAATCAATATGTCTGGAAAATAGGGGCCTATGCCTCCAGATATGGTTTGGGTTTGTATCTGGCAAATAGAAGGCAGTGCTGCTTATGAAAAAAACCCACACAAACAAGCAAACAAGAAAACCCCAACCCCCCCAAAACCCAACAAAAATAAATGCCTTAATTTTGATACCTGCAGGGTATCAATGTCAAAGTATAGACAACCTGGTTATGAGTGACAAAACGTGAAACAATCTTAAAGGGGAGGAAAATAGAAGAATTTTTCTTTGATGATAGCACTTATTTTTTCCTCATGTTTCTAAAGGCTATTCTTTAAAACCAAGAATGTGATGAATGTGTTGCATTTGTAAATAAGGTGTGGCATAGAAACTTACAATGCACCTTCATTATATGATAAGAGTGAAATGTGTTCCCTGTGGAGAAAAATCAATACTAAAGATCAAAGGAATATCTTCAAAAGTCCTTGCTTTAAGGGTTTACAAGTGCTATATTTCCTTGTTCCCCTCATGTTGATGAAAAGGAGATCCTCTAAAAATGTTCATTATTGAAGAAAAAAGTCTTCTTTTTTTTTTTCAGTGAGAAAATGCACATTTCATATTTGTAATCTGGTGACCTGCTGCCTCAGAATTAGATATTTTAAAAGTCTCTTTTAGCTTCATTTAATATTGTTGCTAAGAATTGAGAGACCCTTTACATGGTGGGTTGGGAGTGCTGCAGGCTTCGTTCACTAGCTGATGGAAGGATGGTTGGAGGACAAGCAGTCCAGAAACATCTGGAATCCTCAGAATCTGCTCCTCAGAAGACACTTGCTCCAGAGAAGGGCTGATGGTACTTTCATTGCCCAGGGAGAGTTGCTTTAAACCACAGCTGTGTCTCTGCACAATTCTGCCAGTGGGGATTGTCCAAATATGAATCAACACATTTTCTTGCCAGATCCACACACCCAGGTCATTGGAGTTGCTCACTGTGAGTACTATAGAGAGTGTGACTGAGGCCATGATGAGGTGAATTTGGACCTGTATCACCAATGTAGATACCCAAGAGTCTTGAAAAAAGTCTAAAATAAAGGCTGACTCTCTCTTGTCACAGCAAGAGAAATGTTTCTCCTAATGCACCTACAAACCATAGATTCATTTGCCTAAAGACATTAACTCAACAGACATTCCAATACAAATTGCTATTAGTTCAAATTCCCTATAAATTTATTTTTTATTAGTATGACTCCTGGAGATGTGTAGCTAAGGGAACCTGCACTGGTGTCCCAGAAATAAAGAATTGCCTTCAGCTGTTTCCTGGCAAAATTTTTAAATGAGCTTATCTTCACTGTATGTATTGCTGAACAGATCAGCAACCCAATAGGCAAAAAGCAGTTCTGAAAATCTGTTCTGAAAGGTTTGCAGTGGGAGCTTCCAAGTGGGAAAGTGATCCTTTATTAGTGTGGCCCATGTTTCTGTGCCTGAAGAGGATCTGAGTTACTTGTACTCAAAGAATGGGTGTTCATCAGTCAAAAAACCTGTCCCTTAAGCTTTGGGGATCCCTCAAAAGCTACCTCAGCTCTCCTAGAAATAAATGAAAACACCTTTCTTGATTACCTCAAGTTTAGTCCATATGCACATTGGTTGTTTCCTTTAAATCTTTTCATCCTTAGCCCCAGCCCCATCTTTATCCATGGATAGGAGAGAGGGAAGAAAAAACAAAACAAAACAACTTTTGGGCAGAAGAATGATAAAAAAGAATGCTGTTTTTAGAAAGTCGTACATCCAGAGTCTATATTCATGCCTGCACTATGACTGCACTCAGAGAATATTTGAGTGCTGCAGCCAGAGGGAAGCATGTGTATGCATACCTGGGATATCTTTAATTAGTTGGGGAAGTGATAAAAGTGAGCCTGCAGTGGCACAGATCCAGCCTCTTCCTAAATCTTGGTATTACTGGTGGCAGCGTGCTGTTTATAGCACAGCCTTTTGTTGCTGCAACTTCACCATTCCTAGTGCTCAGTCTAGGTAGATTAAAGCTACGTTCAGATATTTTGTTTTCAAAAAAAAGGCTGACAAAGCCAATGAGACTGCTTCTATGCGTGCAGGCTACACAAGACTTATATTTGCTATATCCTGTTAAAATACATACTTAGTTTTACGGATTGTTTAGATCATCCTGAACATTAGTTACATGTTTCTTATTTAGAGATTGGAGTGCAATACGAAGAACTGCTGCTGCAGTTAAGTCTGCTATTTTTAGCTACTTTAGCACTCGATCCTTTTCTTTTAGAGCACAAATTTTGCTTCACTGTTAACAAACGAAACAAACTAATGTGGGATACATTATCAAGTTGACGAAGGTTAGCTTTTCTTCATGTCATGCTTATGAGTGACTGTGCTGCACTAATTAAAAACATTGCCATGGCAATTGCTATAGAAACATTTAAATTGGCATCATCAGTAACAAATCCCCGCTATTGATCCCAGCAAGGCTTATTTCACACTACACCTGAAGAATCTAAATAGAATATTTTGCATTCAAAAGGACTTAGAGAGATAATTTTTTTCCAGTTGTTACTGTGCTCAGGAGAATAGTGTTTTTCATACAGAGGTAATTCATTTACCTGGAACTGCTGTAGGATTCTGATATCAAAGTCCTTACTGCAAGGAGAGACTGCAATGGTTCTAGGCTACCACCACGTATCTCTCAAACCACACAAATGAAAAAATACTTATTACCTCCACTCAGATCCACTGATTTGCACAATGGGGAAGAAAATGAGGTTCTCAAAAATATTTGGCATTAAAATGTTTAACACATGAATGCCCAATCTTAAGAGACATTTCCAAGATAACTAGAAAGAAAACCATTTTCTGTAGTTTGACAAGAACAAGAAGTTGACATTTTACTGATTAAATGATGGGAGCAGAAATGAAGCGAGAAGAGATTGCATATAGAATATTGATCGGTTGCTTGGAAAAAATAAATCATTCTTTGTTTTCAGACCAAAAATCTTTGCTCCTCTTAGAAGAAATCAAATTAGATGTTTATCATAATGTTCAGCAGACACACTGACCCAGACTAATAAGTCTCTTTTTTCACCTAAAAGGTCCAATTATTGTAAAAAAGAAAAAGCAGGAAAAAATGGGCTGTAACTTCATTTTTTGATTTTTTGTTTTTGTTTTTCCTTCGTTGTTCTTGACGTTAAGGATTCCACGTTTCCCCTCGGTAGTAACGTCCTGCTAATTATCAAGGAAATCAGTAGAGGGCAGCGCTACACAGAAAACCACACGTTTACAGCAATCTCAGTTTAACTTCTGCCCTGGATGGGACGAAATGTGAGAACCCAGAATCCTTTGAGAAAAAGACCTCTGTGAAAAATTGCTGTTTGCACAGAGATAATTTCTTCTAGCAGGGTGAGAACATCTGTGCACAAAGCACTGGGTTCCTTTGAGTTGGAAAAGTTTGTCTTACTTTTCCAGACTATACCAGAATCCTTTGTTTCAGTATTAAACTCCACCTTCTGCGTCTACCAAGCACAACTCCTGACCTGCTTGAACAGCTGATGATGAGACAAGATGCATAAGCCAATGACCACCTTGAAGTATTTCTCTGAGTACAAAGAAAAGAGTAGTATAAACATGTCCTGAATTTAAATGAGTATGGAAAATAATGTTTGGACAGACAGGAATGAAGGCAATTTCAGGTAATTAAAAATGTGCAGTTTTGAAATAACAAAAGTGAAGCACTTGAAATTTTATTTACATTTTAAATTATCACCAAACTGATCATGCAATCATACATCTCTAAAAGGCCAAATGAAAATATATTGATGCCACCCACCCTTCTCTCTTTAAAAAAAAAAAAAAAAGAGTAAAATCAAAGCAGACTAAATAGTCTGTCAGGTTTGTCTATGTTTTGAAATAAGGACATTTTTGAGAGAAAATTTAAACTGTTTGGCATTTTTGTATAACTTCTTTTTCACAGCAGTCTTTCAATGCTTAGAGGTTTTGGAAAATATATTTTTATCATTTTTAGTAGTTTATAGATTCACTATGTATTAAAATTTTGCCAAATTTGCGTGTTATTTTCAGGAATTTTTTTTTTGGTTTATGGTTTGTTATGTTTTAATGCAGAAAAGATGGCATGGTCCAAGAAATTAGAGAAATAAATCAGTCACGATCTTAAATATATAGAAACACAATATTTATCAGAATCGATACATAACAACACAGAATTCATATCAAACCAAAAGTAATCAAATCCAAAATTTGATTTATATGAACATTTGAATGTTATCCTTCAGAATGTACAGAAGAGGAATTCTTGAACTACAGTCCAAATGCAGCTGTGAAAGAGAACTATTTGAGGACACATCAAGCAAGAATATCTCCAGAAGAGATAAGAGACTTGATAAGAGTCACTGGACAAAGTTGATTGTCTGACTTCTGAATACAGTATTTCCAAAGGTTTCTGTTGCTGCCCATTTTCATTCTGCAATACCTTAAGCAAGATCTAATTTACAAAGTATGAAGAGGCCCTTCAATCCACCTCAGATGATGCAGTGGGATGGATTTGAAGCACAAACAATGATGTCTTATGCTCTACATTAATAAATAGCGATTAAAATAATTCAGTGATTAAAACCTACTTCAGTCTAATATTATACAGGGAATTTGATTCATCACACTTAAACATGGATAGAAGATTGGCTGACTTTTAGTTCTTTTTTTTCTTTTGATCTGTATCCAGTAAATTTCAAGCACAAGGCACGATCATCATGTACTAAACATGTTTTCCAGTTAATGTCAAAATTTACTGGTATTAAATTAACCACAGGAGAGTTGCACTTTGCCCCCCTGCATGCAACAGGAACGTACTGAGCATTACAACAGAGAAAACCAGAATTCAAAGAAAACACGTTCATGAATGCATGCTAAGATCTATGTACATTCATGATTTTATGCAAATTGAGTTAATTTACTTCTGCTTTGATTCTTCAATTAAAATAGAAAGCAAAAGAAAACAAGTTTTCCTTCACTATATACATGATCTTCTGCATAAATATGACACCTATTAGGTTGTTTTCTTTTTGTTTTTGAACATGATCTTAGAAAGTGATAAATATTCCAAGCCTTCACTTCTTGCTCAGATAAAACTCTGTTTGAAGTTACTAAAATGCTAAGACTTTGATCCTCCTTCACGATTGCTAGTTAAGACCCTGAGTCCATACACAATATCATCATTTTAAGACAATTTCACACAAGGGCACAATTCCAGTAATTTAATCGTTAAGTCCTTCAGAGCACAATTCACGGAATGTTTTCCATTAAACAGTTTTGGTTTTCAACTGACTAATAATTTTCACAAAAAGCATCTTATTTCCAAAATGAACTTTTTGTACAGAAAAGACTCCCTTGCCCTCTCCTATAAAAACCCCAAACAAATAAGCAACAGAGTGAAAATATCTGTTGGTAATGATGGGTTGCAGAAGAAAAGGGGACAATTTTGCATGGGTTTTTTAATTTCAAAATTCCTGAGTGTTGTGGCCTCACACTACTATCACTATTAATGGACCAGGATTCTCAAAGAAAATATACTTTTGCTGCTGAATTTTTTTCCTATGATTTCTGTAATATACAATGACAGCTCAGCTAAAGATATCCTAAAACAGAAACAGACTTAACATGAAAAAATTTATAGAAAAGACTGGGACATCAGGCACTTAATTTATACTGCCAGATAAAGAGTATGAGATTGATTTGGTTTGATTACATATTGCTTACAAATCTCCACAGAAAACATCAGAGTAACTTTCAGAAAAATACTAATTACAGTAAGGTTCTATACCATGAAAATTACCATTCATTCAGCCAAGACTCAGGGAAAAATGAAATATATTCCAAATGGAGAATTTTTTTCCAAATGCAGAATTTTGTTAACCTCAGCAGGATTCCTATGAACCCACAGTTGTCTAACAAGTACTTTTTGTTCTTGTTTCAAGAATCTGAAGAAGGCATCAATAATATTTTGAAAATTCCATTTTATGACTTCCTTTCTGCAGAAATAAAAGAAGATCCTCTGGACAGTTGGGGGCTAGCAAAGGGGAAGAATGGGATGTATTAATCACAAAGTAACAGAAAATTCAGATTTGCAGACAATTCTGAACAGATACTAAGGAAGGATAGCACCAGGCTGAGCTGGAAGAGATTAGGTTGGAAGGTTTCCTGTTTGGGCTGTTTCCTTGTGTCAGGATGCTGCTGGTAGCTAAAGCTTTCAGATAAAGTATTTTACTAGCTTGTGTTTTTAAATTAATGTCTATATACTGTGTGAGTGAACTAGTATAAGATGAAAAAAGACGTTAAAGAACTTGACTTAAAACTCTCTGTGTAATTTTCATGGTTATTTGTCATTCCCATGGGTTATTGTTGTGATCACTAAACTCTGTTCCTGTTTCCTTAAGGAAGAAAGTTATTTCAACTTACACATTTTCCTCTGTCCCTTAGGTTCTTACAAGAGGAATATAACATCTGAAAATTTTTTTCTGGTGAATCATTAGAAGAGTGGAGGCTAACAGCATCTCTGGAAATGAGGAGGACTCACTCCTTTCTGACAGTTTTGCTTTGGAGCTCTGTGTTTTATGTGATTCATATGACGCCATCCCAAAAAAGGACTAACAAGCACTCACACAGTGAAAGGATAACAGGATTGTCAGAGAATGATGGAAAAACACTGCACCGCACCAAGCGTGGTTGGATGTGGAATCAATTTTTCTTGCTGGAGGAGTACACAGGTCCAGATACTCAATACGTGGGCAAGGTAAGCCTTGTGTTTAAAGGATTCTTTAGAGGTGATGCATCTAACACCCTAGCTATTTTCACAACTTCAACACAGTTGCTTTGCTTTCTGTACGGCAGTGGTCCCAATTTCTCATTAAGTCAAAGCACACCACAGACCACCTGAGGTTCCATGATTGTTCAAAGTTGTGAGAGAAATGAAGTAGTTCAGTGAAAAAAAGAAGGAAACTGCTCAGACTAAAATGTTCCAATTTCTTATTACATATGCCCATGCAAGTTTTATCACTTTTTCAACTGTTAAACATAAATATTAGATAAGAGAATAGAAAAGTTATGATTTCATTCATCTACCTCGTGGCAATTGCCAGTATACTGAGCTGTGTACTTCCTCAAGTGAAATATACAGTTCTAGTAACAATAAAATTGCTGTCTATCCACGATTCCAAATAGGAGTGTAGTGTCTGAGAGAAAAAAAATCTGAGTTCTGTCATTTATGGAATAAACTGAAAATTTTACTTAATGACTTGAAGGACTTTGCATTCTTTGAGACCGATCTACATCAGATATTGTCAACAATGGCACCTCTGAATTCCAGTTGTCTCCAGTCCTATTTTTTCTGATAACATGCAACTCAGAGATTTCTAGATATTTAGCCCTGATCTGATTTATGGTCCAATAATCTTTATCAAGATCAAGAATATCAGAGATCTAGAATACACCCAGAACGACTTACAATTAAGGAAATGTTGATCTTAATGGCTTATATTAATAAATGCCCTTTCCAGTTTCTGTCATTCATTCAAAATGTTATCACTAGCTCTTATTGTCAGGTAGCTCGCTCATTTTCAGGTGCCTAGCTACTAAACTGATTTGGACATTTGTAGACAAAAGTTCCAAGATATTTTTGAACATTAGTTAATATCTCTGGTCGTGGGAGACATGATCATCAGAAAATATGAAAATCATCTCGCTGTATTAAGAAACAAATGTCAAAGAAGTCAACCCTAGTAACTATGAACTTGATTCTGACCTTGTTCATACCAACACTTGTACAATTCTGTTTTCTGTGACATAAATTCTGACTTAAAGTAGGAGAAGTAAGACGAAGGCAAATAATCCTATTGCTAAATCTGTTTATCAGTGTGTAAAATAGGAAGGTTTTTTTGTAGGCAAAAGGGTCCTTAATAAAGGGTGAACTAATCACATAGAGATATTTCTAAAAACAAGAACTTGTTTGCAAGTATTATTTAATATTGAGTAGGCTTGCCAAGAAAACATTCAAAAAGGCACACAATAATTCAAACTCCATAGGTGTAAGTTCTGCCTAGACTCACAGAAATAGACTGATTTTTTTTTTTTTGTAGAAATCTGTCATAGAGGAGAAATAAATATCGAACATAAGAGCTGCTTCCAATTTGAGTCCCACTGAATATAGATGAATGACTTCAAACCACTTTAAGACTCAAATAAATTAATATTACATCAAGACAATCACCACCATCCCTGTGGTGATTCCATTCACTCAAGGAATTCTTATAGGCTTTGTTGCAACAGATGCAAACTTACCAGAGAAAGGTAAATTTGCATCTTACTTATTCCAAATTAACTAAAAGCTATTGGACCTTATTACCATGGACTTAAGCCTGGGAAGAAAACCCAAATGGCCGTAGAGCAGTTGGATCTGAGATGTTTCACTTCTTACAACATTTTACAATTACATATTGATATTTTTTACATGTCACTGCAAAATATTACAGAAAGACCCCTGAGAGAGGTCAGCATCACTAAACAGAGATTCTCTAAACAGATATAAATCACTCCAAATATTATCCTGTGTTCCAAAGAGGAGTTGCATTGAACTGATGAACTCCATGTGGTTGCACTAATTTTATAACAGCTTATAACATGATAAAATAATCACAGTTCTGCCCTCAGTGGTATAAAATTGTAGTAAATTCGTTTTGAATTAGTTCAAATTATCCTAGGTACATATGACATACAGCACCAAGAGGGAGATGCTGCAACAAGAACTCAAAGAAGGATTTTTTTTTTAAAGAAAGAAAAAACACCCCAACAACTTCATTGAACAACATTGTTCTGAGAAAGGTTTAAATCGCAGGTTTATTATTCTCCTCCTCAAAGGGATGGTAATTAGCAAACTGGTATGTGTGAAGCAAGAGCACTTTTATTCCAACCCATGGGGACTAGTTCATAGCAAGCATTCCTATCTGTCCCCTCTTTAATATTGATACGCACATGTCGAAGGGCTACTGGGGTAGAATAACAAATGTAGTATTAAAATTTAAATAAACTGAATTAAGAAACTTTACCAGAAAATAAACTTCTAGGGGATAATAGTCATAGTATTAAAATCTTCATTTCCCCACCCTATTTCAATTCTCATAAAATTTTTATCTGTTTGGTCATTGATTGTGTTTTGTTACTAATGTTAATTTATAGATATTTTATTTTGTTATGAGTGCATTCTGTTATTGGCAGTGGGGAAGAATCACTCGGTATGACATAATGAGATGAAATTTGTTTATTAAGAAGGATGGGTAAACAGGATGGAGAGCTATTCTGTGACATCCCCACACCTCTCATCCTCACTACTTGGACCCCAACCTGTTGGGGTGCACTAGGTGGTGGTAGAGAGATAGGCCCTGAGGATCAGAGAGAGGGCCTCTTTCCTGGGCCCGGAGGTGACCCTGGGAGTGCATCCAGGTCACTGGAGACGGACTGAGAGAGGATTGTGTGTTTATGGACAGACTGGGCCTATGAGAAGTGTTAGTTGTAGTTTGTGGCCTTATAGGGTATTGTTTGCCTGTTGCCATAATAGGTAAAATCTGTGTAATACCCCAGGTGATTGGGGGACACTGTGGTGAACATCTTTCCTGTTTATATGATGTTATATCCTGTTGGGTGCTGGTATTTAGGGAATTCTGACTGCGCAATAAACGTCTTTGCCTTTTTCCATTTTATGTGCAAAGTCCTTGCCCATGTGTCATTACTACACCAACCCAGTTCAGACCAGCAGCAGGGCAACTGGACACTTGCTTTGACCACTGGACTGTCCAAACCCTGTCTGGAAGTCTGGCCCCTATAAGAAGACTCCTTGAGCTCAGGCTTCACTAAGTTTCAAGTGCCCCTGGAGTGGAGTTTCTCCCTCATATCTGAGGTGCTATCATCTTAAATAGTAATTTTTATAGTTGGATTGTTGGCAGCCACCCTTCAAGGATATATATGCAGAACAATTGTCTTGTGAATGTGATGGGAGTCAAGGTAAATCCAGACAACTTACATCTTTCCACCTCACATCTTTCTTTCCTTCTGCCTATTCAGAGGATTCATCTGTCTCAAATACAAGTGAATTCATAAAAGATAAGTGCATAGGGAGTCTTTAAATTTTTTGTGTCCTACTACTCATGCCTGTAAAAATGCAGAAACTGCTTATGGTATCCTTTGATTTCCTATCCTTCTAAATTATATTCAGGAAATGCTTAGACCAACCAGCGGATCCATCTTGCTACGTGTTGTTTATAAAATGCATAGGGAGATAAACATTGTTCTGGAGAGTTTACAATTGAAATATTCAGTCAGACATATGTAAGGTAAGCAGTACTATAGTCCTGTTTAAAAAATTAGCCAAGAAGAAAAAATAAATTCTAAAACATAAAAAGGCCATATTCTTTCAAAATGCCTGTTGCTTAGTGAGACTGTTGAATATCTCAGTCAGATCACTAATGTGAGGAATTTTCAGAAGATGTAGTGAGAGGAACCGTAAAACCTGATTCTGCCTACTAAGAATTCATGGAAAAAGTGGATTATAATATAGTATTAAGAATTATATTTACGAGATTAATTTATTTTTAAAGGAAGAAAAAAACCTGTTGGGTTTGTTTTGTTTTTTTTTTTTGTGAAATAAGATGTTGAGAAAATGAACACCTGACTGTATGTCATATCTGGGATCTCCTTTTCTTTTTTCTTTCATTAGGGAGGGGCCATAGATCCAGCCCCTTAGCTGCTACTGACTTTAAGCACCTTGCAGAACCTGAGATATGAAAGTTAAAACACTGACAGTCTATGAGAAAAGTGTACCAAATGTACCCACTTCCTAACAAACAACCCAAAGAGATAAACACCTAAAAAAAAAAAAAAAAAAAGGGAAAAGAAATTCAGGAAGTATTAAAGTGTTGGTGAGGATGATGTTCATTAATTGAAGAAAAAACTTGCACTGAAGTCTCTAACCATGTAGCCCTTGAGGGAAAATGAGTTTTATTTTCCAAACATAATATCGATTTTATGTGTCTCCATTTTTAAATGACATGCCTGATGCCCACTGAATGGACATCACTTGTGCAAAATGCCAAATACCATTAACTCCAGTCCTTGTGAAACTTCCCTAGCCAAGAAGAAATAGACCTGATCAAAATCATTAGCCATTTTGGAAAACATGGTCCTTTATGTTTTTGCAGCTGTATATTGAAGTGATTTCAAGAGATGAGATTTTCTCTCCTTTAAGTCACTCAATTACATTTTTTACATGGAAGCTGTCTTCTCCCTATATCAAACAGGCATTCTGATAATCAAAGGCTGCTAATCTTGATGGGCAGATATTGTGTAAAGTACCATGCCATGTATGTCAGACCCAATCATAAACTTTACAACCAAACACCTGCCATACCCCAAAATTTTAAAAAGAAAAAACAAACAAGAATAAAAACACTTTTTTTCACACCACCTGCAACTTTTCTTTCTCATAATAAAGGGGGAAATACAAAATCAAACACAAAATAAATGTCACTGCTCAAAATTAGCTGTTCATGAATAACCTCCTGTTTAATAACTTCTATAAAAATAAATGAACTAGGTTCTGCATGTAAGCATTTAAATTGGATGCAAACTGAAGAAATACCTCTCTTTTACCACCAGCTAACCAAGGAATTTGTTTCATGACATTTGCTTGTGTGTCTTAACAAGAAATATAAAGTGAAAAGAAAAATAGTAAGAAGCTAATTTTTTGCAGGGGGGGAAAGTATTTGGTTTGATTTGGTTTGGTTTTTGGAAGGGCAGAGCACAACATATGCAACCATTTATTTCTTGTAATCTGCATTTATAAATATTCAGACTTCTACAAGGAAGGTTGTATGCTATAGCAGTGTGTCTTATAAGAAAAGAGAGAGACAAAACCAGAAGAACTTAATGTAGCAATTAAAGAGGTCTCACTGAATTGCCAACCTCACCAGACTAGGTTATTTATATAAAATTTCAATCAATTGCCCGTTTGTACTGAATGGTTTTGGGGTTTTTTTCTTATTATTTAGTGGAATTGGATAGTATTATCTTGTAAATATACACTGTAAATGTACTAATTGCTGAAAATATTATTTCACATTACTTTGCTCTCTGCCTTTGGTACATCTACTGGTCCAGAGTAGGCTCCCTCTTCATATGCAAAGGAGCATATTAAAATGCCCTTCCTTCATTAGTCTTATCCTCATTCATTCATGTCCTCTCAGCATGTTGCTGAGGCCTCGGCTGTACTCAGTCTCTGCTCCAAGCAGTTTGGGAGGAAGAAGCTTATGGCCCACAGGAGTGACCCAAACAAGATGGCTCTTGGCAACACTGCAGTGCCCAAATTGGCAGTAACCTTAGTTGCTCCATCCTGAAGCATAATGTTCCCTTCCACAGTAGTTTTTATTAACTACCTGATATTATTTTCTTTGTGTACTGAATTTTTATCTTAATCTTGTGTTTGGAGTGTGAGAGAGAACATACTTTTTTACTTGTGACCTTAATCAATTCATGTAGTTTTTCCGTAAGATTTCTTTACAGCATTTGCTATTTTCCCTCTACAGAGTCAGTTTAAGAGTGACCTATATGGATGAGAGGTGCACTATCCTTTCAGAATTTCAAGTGTGCACAGTATCCCAAAGCCATCTTATAAATCACAACTTTTGAAGAAGATCTAATAATATATTTTCATTAGAATCTCTGTTCCTAAAGTAAAACCAATATTTTAAGATTGAGTAAAAGAAGAAAAATTAGTAGGGTCTCCTTTTTTCTTTCTTTCTCAGACCTCAAGTTTTCCTTGTATTTAAATAAATACAAGGAAATAATGATGTATCAAAACACAAAGGGAAAGAAAAGTAAAGACAGTAAATACCAAAGGAATAAGAAAAAGTGTCTGATCAATATTTAAAAAAATACAAAAGAGAAAACATCTTTGATTCATAAATTAATAAATCATCTCCACTTACACTGCATTCTTCAGTTAGCAAATTTTTTCAATAAATATTTGATCTAGTTTCAAGCAGCCGTATCCCTAAGCAGATGAATCACCAAAATAAAGCTAAAATTTAAACAGGCAAACAGAAAAAAAAAAGGTTAAAAAAGTCCCACAACAAGACCCTGTCTTAGATACATTAATAACTTAATTGCAAACACCAATAAGGAGCCTTAGCTTTACTTGTTTAGAAATAATTTATTTTCTGATGGCTTCCAACATAAACCTTATTGAAAAATTGCTGGAAGTAAAATGTATTTTTGTCAAAAAATAATAAAAAGCAAAGTCTTCAAAAAATTTTGCTATTTTAAAAAGAAGGCTGGAGGGCCAGGGAATAAAATGATGAAAGACATCTTCCAAACACAATGGGACTCTTTTTTGGTGGGGGGAAGGAGAGCAGTAATTTCTGACAACCTAAATACGTTTTTGACTGAAGTTTCAAAAATAGTGATGAGATCTAATCACATCATGCATAACCAAGTATAAACAGTTTAAATATGAAATATCTTGAAGGTTACATTGCAATAATGGGCCTAAGCTAGAATTTTGCTGTCAAATTTGAACATCATATTTCACATAAAATAAAGATTTATTTTTGAAAACAACTGCAATGATCAGAGGCTTCAAAGACATGAATAACAAGAGTGAGTTGGCATTGTTTGGTACAGATAGAGCAGCTGTCATGAGATCTGTCAGCTTCTGTGTCTTCAACTACGTAAGAGACTGCTAAAAAAACAATCTGAAGTTCTTGTCATGTTCAGGACAAGAAGTTGGGTTCATATTTTCATAAGGTTGCTTTACAGTCATCAGCAGGAAAAAGTTTTTGATGGTAAATACAGTCAATACAGTTAAGCACTAGGTAAAGAATTCTCAGAGAAACAGGATTATATTGATACCAGAAGTTTTCATGACAAACTAAAAGAAACACATGCCAGAAAGTTGACGCTGATCCTACCTGGAGGATGGAAGCTCTATATCTCTTTAGGGCCCCCTCTGTTCTGTTCTCAAGGATTCTGTGTGTGTTTTCCAAGTCCAACTGCTAAATCAGCTGAACTGGTTTTGGGGGGAAAAAATTAAACAAACAAACAAAAAAACCTGAACCAAAAAATAAACCCAGAAACGTAAGAAATGAGGAAGTCCTCAAACCTTTTATTGCAAACTTTTCCCTTTCTCCTTTCTCTTGTTTTTTTCCATTTCCTTGTCCCTCGTTCCTTCTCCTCTTTTGGGACAGAACATCTAGTATGCAATGATTTTCAATTTTAAAAGAATAAAACAGGAAGCTACCAAATATGTGCTTTTATAGATACTTAATGGAAAAAGGGGAATTTGCAACATAATTTTTGAAAATTTAGTAACACTAACTGAAAACTTCATCCACAGCAAAAATGCAGGCATGTAAAAAATTACTAAGCTACTTTTAAAGACAAAGTCACTGCAAGACAATTCAACATAGGCAAAACAGCCATATTTCTCCAATTCTTTTCCCTTTTCCCTCTCTCTCTCCATGCTTCTCCCAGGTGTGGACAAAGTTATGCTCGCCCAACACCCAACCTAGGAGTAAAGGTGTGGAGTCTAGTTTATAGTTCACCTCCATGCTTGTTCTTGGCTTAGTCACAGCTTTCCAGGGTATGTCATGAGTGTGCTCAGAGCACCAAGGGGGCGGGACCAGAAAATAGGAATGGAAGATGGGGGGCCTGCACAGTGGACGCCTTTCCTGTGGAGTTCACTGGGATTGACAAAGTTGACAAACTAATAAAAAAACGTGGCTTGAAGTAAAACCACCTGTTTTAAATACATAGTGGGCATGGAGAATGGAGTCCTATTCTGTCTGCAGTGGTAATTTCCAGCTGCCAGTTAAAATATAATTTTCTTTTTAATAAAAAGTGGCTTTTCTGAGCTTAAAATCTCTTGTTCTTGTCAAGCTCCTTATGCAAAAAGGCCTAAGAAGATCTGGCTTGAAGATCTGGCTGGCTCAGGAACTTGGCACAATAGGAAATTGTTATGCATAGAATAGTCCTGTCTTGTTACAACTTCATTGGCTGGTATTTCTAGACCTTGCAGCTTTAAGCCTGGGAAAAGAAGATTAGAGTAGTGGCAATCTGCAGGCCTATCATTATCTATTATCAGGCAATCATTTATTGTGCATGAAAAGGTGGGAGGGTGAGGGAAACGTATTTCATGAGACATTTTTCATTATGCTGTTTATTTACTCCCTTGATTACATTATGGGAGCAATTCTGGAGAGGGTAAGTGCTTTGACTATATTGTGGTTTACTGGTACCTGCTGATAGAGTGCAGAACCCATCAGAGCGAAACAAAATGTGACTCCCTAAAAAGGTAAATTTGATGGCATCAGAGGATGGTGTTGTGCAATGTCTTGTCTGTCATGGAGAGGGTTATGAATAGTCGTCTTGACAACAAATAGGGAAGCTGTCAACAAGCAACTGCCAAGAACAGCAAGATTTTTCTTCCTATATGTGCCGGATACATCAAATCTTGTCTATTGCAGGAATCATCACACATTTCAGTCTTCTGGAAACTGAAGAAAAATGTTGGTCTAGTCCATGTAATTGGCCAATTTAACACTATGCTGGGTATCAATCAAAAGAGGAACCTGTGTACTCTCATAATTTTTGGAAATACGTAGCCATGTATGTAACCATATATACTGCTGTAGCAGCACAAACACACTGGGCTAACGTCTGCTCATGCTTACATCAGTCTAGGGTCAAGAAACTGCTGAAATCCCTCTTTTCTGTTTCTACACAGCAGAATGTAGTAAAAATAATAAGAAAGCATTACAGCCTCCATGAAAATTTCAGAAGTTCCAAATTTGTCCCTGTCTTGCTTCGCATTTCAGAGACAAGTATGCTCATTTCAGATGGAAGCCACTGTAACCGTTTTGTCAAATTTTGAATCCAAGGAAATGACAACCAGGGTGATAATATTAACAGAGTTTTTTAACTGAAGAGGAAGTTTGTTATGTTTTCTCCATTTTCATGGGAGGAACCTAAGGAGAAATGGCACCAATTCACCCTTGTTTTAGTTATAAAACTCTTAACAGAATCTTGAAGAGGTCTTTGGAATTGTTGATTCAGCTACAAAAATGAATTTTTAGCCCATTTCCTGCCACAAAACTAATTGGTAATGCTGGAAATAGTTGTTAATAAAATGTGATTATATTTTTGTTTTATATAAATTTTACTTTATTTTTTCCATCCGTAAATTGTAATTGCCAACATTTCTCTAGTGAAGCTTCCCTCGGAAATGTCTGTGTATGAGGTGTTCCCACACAATATTACAAAACAAAAGCTCTGGAATATAATGACAGTAGCCATGAAGCATTGGGCTGAATGGTATACCAGGGTACACTATGAAATGGAGGAAGATACAGAACCAATTATTTACTAGATACCTAATTGGTGAACAGTGCTTGAATGCTTGAATTTGTGATCTAATCAATTGCTTTAACTTTTCCTAATGCATAACAATGACAAAGACAGGGATACTAAGTGGGATATCGTTATACTTCTACGCAAGTACTCATAAAATGAACCTACCTAACTTAAAATTTGTGCTTTTTGTCACCACCTGTAGCCATTTTTTGCCTTTTGAACTTATAGCTGTTACTACATATTTTGGATTAAGAGCTGAAATAAGCTACATTTCCAAATATTGAGAATAAATTTGGTTCTTATAAAAAAGTTCTAGTTTACAACTTCTGTGCAGTTGAAGTGGAATTAAACACTAATATATCAAACTGATAAAAATGTTGCAAGTACTGATGCAACCTTTAAAAATGGTGCTCTTCTGATAGTTCAGTCTTACTGAACTACAGGGACTGTGGAAGTAAACAAATTTTTCTTTTTAATAAGCATTTCTGATGAATAAACACTGTCAAATACCAGGAGGTAACAGAGCATTAAGTGTTCGTATACAGCTGGGTCAGGTAGCTGACTGATAGGAACAAATTAAGAAATGAAAAATAAAATATTGAAAGTATTTACTTTCCTTTTCTCTCTACCATTGCAACATTTGCATTTAAAATGGTGAGACTAAAATTCCTTTAAAACAATAATTAAGAAAAAAAAAAAGGAAAGAAAGACTGTATGTGCTGTGTAAAACAGCTGACTAAAAGAAATAACTGTGTATATTTGCCTTTAATTTTAAACCTATATTAATTAGATATAAACAAGTGGTGTGGACAAGAAAATGAATTTAAAGAGGAATTTGGCATGGGAGCAAGTGTTTCTGTATACATTGTCACTGAAGCAAGTAGAAGGAGGGTTGTTGCAAGAAAGCAAAATAAATCACTGAAGTGTCTTGGGTTTTTTTTTTTTAACTGAGTTTTGCAGAACATGCAAATACATTCATCTCTGTAAAAGGCTAGTAATTATGAAATGGAAGAGGTCATGGTTTGATTCCCACACACTCCATATGAAAAATTTAGAGTCACGTACAGAAAGGCATGAAGGGCAAAATATGAAACTATAGCAGAAGAAATTTTTTAGTCCCTTAAAAGTACTGAGGGAAACAGGAATCACCCATCCTGTTTTCATCTTATTGTTGACACTGCAAATAATTTTCTTCATACTTCAGGTGGCTAAATCTGGTCTAACTTCAAAGTGTGTAAAAGTAAAATAAACAACACAAACCCCCTGTAATTTAAAATCATTTTATGGTCCTAAAAATTATGAAAATGTATGTGTGTATATCCATGTAAATCTTCAAGATAAAGAAAGAATTTACGTTGATCTCTTTGATGAGGATAAAAGAGAAAAGGATAAGTAAAATGCTAAAATCATGATTCTAAGATTAATAATTTCCACTTCTTTTAGTATCATTCAGTGAAATTTATCAAAGTATTTTACAATAAATGAACATCACCTATGGTGAGACAGGCAATGACAAAACATTTCTTCAGAGGAGAAAATTACAACAAAGTTGCTGAAACAGTGATTTGAGGTCACAGAAGAAGTCAATGACAACAGTTTGATGCAGAACGGAATAGCTACTGGATAGGGACAAATTCACATAATGGCAAGGCTTATCTATTTGTACAGGTCAAGACAGAAAGGACAGCGCTCATCAAAAGTGAAAACAATTTGAAAAAAAAGAGCATTCCTGTTCCCTTATTTTAAATAATAGCAAAATCTCAAGTTCTATATTAAAATCTATTTTCAAATGATTAACTAGATCATGGTCAATGTTTGACTCCAGCTGAAGTTGTAGGGTAATTAGCAAAACAACCAGCTTTATTATGTCTGCTCTACTCCAAAGTACAGGGTACTTTCTTAGATAAAAATGGATTTCAGAAAAGAATGGAAACAGTCATCATTGAATTCTCCAGTTCTGGCCCCACAATTTTTTTCATAAAGTTATTAGAAAATTAGCATCAATACATTCAGAATTTTGTCTGCCTTAACAACATGCAAATTCTTTGAATATCCTTTCTGTTAAACTAATAATAGTTTCACTCTTCCCTTATGCATTACCTGCTGGTTGTTTTTTTTTTTTTTTAATTAATATCTGCATTAAGATTTTTTTTTTAAAAATCTCTTCTAAACAAGTCCTGCACTGTCTAATGTCTCCTTCTTAATCTCACTTCATCTGACCAGCTTTAAGATTCAGCTATTAAATTAAACATGAAGCAACACTGTTGGTCTGCAGGGCTTTTTGCTTGGTTGGGGCCTTATTTTTTGATTTCTCTAGGCACCACTTCTCTTTCACAGAGTTTTCACCTGAAGCCCCAGGCAGCCTTATCCTGGCTCCCCTGTAAACCACGATTTTCATATTTAATCAGACAGGTACAATCAGCCTGTGCTTTATGCAGAACCCGAAGTCCCTCTCAGGCCCCCTCCAAATGGAGTTACACTTACCAGTTTCTGTTGTGCCATGGAAGTCATTAAGAAGTGTTGGTAACTATTCCAGCCACTGCCTTGTCTTTGCCCTCATTTACGGTTATGACCTTCCAAAGATGGTATTTTGAAATAAGATTTAAAAGAACCATATGAGTAAGTAATGCAAATTTGAATAAATACAAAATTAGTGACAAATAAGAAAAAAAAAATACATTGAATATATTTTCCTTACTGGTTTTCATTACACTCTTCTTGAAACAACAGCTTCACTTAAGAAGCAAACTTACCATAACACAGATTTAAGGCTTGGTGCTTATGTTCTGTCCTGATTAAAACCTTTGATATACCTACCTTTGAGAATCTGCTTCCTGTATTTTACCAGGAGTTAGGCATGTGCTTATCTGTCTTGGAGCAGACGAGGGACAGGGGAATTGCACTCACACTGATGAAGGTATGACATGGATAACTCTACAGTATACTTTCACTGACTACTCTTGAGTTGGTATGGCAATATACATTTTCAATACAGTCAGCAGAACAGAGAAACAGTATAATACTTAAAATTAATTTGTCTGTGTTTTTTTTTCTTTTTTTTTTTTTTTGGCTTGGTCAACTTTGTCAATGAATAAGCAGTAGCAAAGGACCCTAGTGATACTTCAAATCAAGCAATGACCTTACCTTCTTTCCAGTACTGTTCACCTGAAAATTTGGTTTTAGATAGAAATTTAAGGTATTTTAAGTGTCACCACGTAACAATGGAATTCTGAAAAGAGTATTGAGGAATGAATGAATTTCTTCTTGTGAGGTGTATACAGTGTCCACAAAATGTTTAGTTTACCAGTTTGCAAAGCAGAATCTTAGGAAAAATGCATCATTTTAAAATGAAGCTTTGTGGTAGAGATCATTATGAATCGATAATCATGACACTCAGCATTATAACTTTTTAGGTTTGAAACACATTCATGTAAAAGCCAAGTATGTTTTAAGGATAGTAAATAACTCGTTTTGAATATTTCTGGAAACTACCTATCCAGCAGCTTAAAAAAAATGTACATTTCAGTCTGTAGGTCTACAGTCTGGTTTTGTTTGCTTGGTGCTGTAAACCTGGAAGTCTGTTTACATATTTAAGGCCAAAAAAGACTCTGATCGTATTGGCTTACACCTCAATATCTTACTATTCCACTATACTGTATTACTTTCTAAAAATCATGCAGTCTTGATCAGTGCACAACTGTCTGTAATTGTGTGTATATATATATATATATATCTGAAATTATGAAATTATGATCAGGATACTCAAATATTCTTGTTATTGATATATTCTTCAGATTGTTGTGGATGACCCATCCCTGGAAACACTTTAACATTCGGTATATTCAGTCAATACCGTCCTTGTCCAAAGTTAGGGTAATGGATAAGCAGAAAAGTTGAGAAGAGGAGAAGAAGAGGGAGAAGAAGAGGGAGAGGGAGAGGGAGAGGG
>VZTI01001512.1:576279-597253 GCA_013397865.1 Struthidea cinerea
AAGGGAAGGGAAGGGAAAAGGGAAAAGGGAAAAGGGAAAAGGGAAAAGGGAAAAGGGAAAAGGAAGAAAAATCACAAAACCACACACAGGTCTATTATGATCGGAAAGTTCTAGATTCTGGGAGGCAGGGACGGTAAGATAATCAAAAAGTACAGTGGTCAGACTGAATACTCTCTCAAACCAGCACCTCCTGTTGCCTCTGAGATAAAGCACTTGGCTAAAAAAAACATTGGTCTCCCCTATTAGAGTATTTCTTGTAAGCTTATAAGTATAGAGCTGCTCTCAGAGCAATTCGTTCTGCAGAGGGTAAGGGATGATCCATCCATATGACAAACTCATGTCGCTTCCAGGGCCAGAGCTTTTATTCCTGCCTATCTCTGTGCACATCTTTTGGAACTAAAGGACAATTTGAGTGGCTCTAGAACAGCAAGAGAAGTCATGCACACAGACAGATTTCACTCAGGAGTTTCTGGTGAAAGAAAAATCCATGAGAAAGAGATCCTCTGTTATTGTGAAGCCTTTAAAAAAATGATGGATTTAACACCTGTTCCAGGGATTGGTTAAAGTGACAGTGCTTGATGTTATGATGTCATAATTTCTGACCTGTGAACACAATTGATGACTGGATTCACTTCCCCTAAATCTGTTTCTCATGTTATGGAACAGACAAATGACTGTGTATGGCAAATCATAAATAGCAACAAAAAAAGTTGGCTCTTTTCATCAGGCTGAAAACCTGTAACTCAGGGTGGTTTGGAGAGTAGCGAGAGAAAAAATCCTATGTGCTCTGAAATCCAGTTCTTTGTGTAGAAGAAGGATGCACCCTCTTTTGCAGGTTTGACTACAGCTTGGCATAAAGGGCACAGGAGATATAGAAGGTAAGAAGGGAAAGGAGGCACTTGAGAATATAGCTCTGGTTTCCAGGACTCCTTCTTAGGTATGTGGTGGATATACACGGAATTTCCCCACATTGTGTTTGTATCATTCAAACCAAAAGGCTACTAAGAATTCTGCTGAGCCCATCCTGAATGGAAACAAGATTTACCTTTACGTACTAAGTAAAAATCAGCACCTGCAGCTGATGTAAGCAGTGTTTTTCACAATATCATTCTCTAGAGAATTTCTAACAATAGACAGCTGAACACAAGTACCAGATGCTGGAAAGCAGAAGATAAGAAAAGTAAATGCCATTTGCTTTGTTTAATATACAGTCACTTAGGTTACCAGCACACAGAGTCTGGTTGTTTAATTAAGAAGTTTGTGCTGATATCAAAAATTCAAGTCAGGTAAATACATTGCCATTTAACACATACATAAAACTTTTGATTAAACACACATAAATAGAAAATTAAAGCAATGCATATACTGCTACTTCAATCCACACTGAAGAACTACTGCAGCTATTAAGATGTCTTTAGAGTTTTTAATTACTTAAAATGCTAATGAAGGAGAATATTGGCTGAGCTGCTGTTGATGCTGTATCCTAACTACTGAGGATCTCACAAAGCTCTGAAATCATACAGTGGGGGCACTAGTTAATATCCTGCCTGTCACTAGCACTCAATGCACTGTGTGTGAGATTTTAGGTTTGGCTGATATCAGCCCTTATTTCAAGCACATCACTTTCATTTTTTGATTAGAATTAAATTATTTTGGTTTAGGCAATACTCATCCTCTCTCAAAAATTCTGTCTTCTTTCCCACCTCTATATACACAAATTTCTTTAATTGGAGAAAGCTTAGAGTGATAATTACAGTCAAGTTTCCAGGGCTCAAATAAATTTGTGCTTTCATACATACTGGGATGACTTGGAGAACTCAATTTCTTTCTGTTTCACAGTTTCAGAATAAATAGCATAGTATAATCACCATATATGAATAGAAATTTGATGTAAATAGACACTTGGCTTTGTAGAAGAAACTTACACACATTTTCCTGTACTTAGCATGTTTCTTCCCACAGGCCAGGAGCTTTAGCTATAAATTGTGATTGAAAGATCTTTGAGGAATCCTACAAATAGAGACATTTTCCTTAGTTTCCTCTAGTTTCAGAAAGGGTCACTTTGGACGCACTTGAATATCTTATGCTTCCATATCCTTCCCACTGCTTACTATAATACTTATTGTTTTAAAAATTCAAAAGATACATTTGAAAGCATCATGCAAAATCTGACAGTTAATGACACGTTTTCAGGTTGACAGTTCATGCCATGTACAGTCTATTATTCTTTCTGTATACATTTCCCAGAGCCAGGAGGTCTGGATACATTACAGCCAAACCCCGACACTTTCTAGCTATAGAGCTAATAATATAATGCTTCATTATGTTAATTTTATGAAAAATATTTTCAATTTGAAGTTACACATGGCTTAAGTCTTTCACCTTAAGCTATGAAGAAAGCAATGTTACAAAAGGTAATTTCAAGAAAAATACTTTGTAACAAAGGTGAAGTTACGACTTGCATGTGGAAGGTGCCCCAGCCCGTGGCAGGTGAGATGAAGGTATATGATCTTTAAGGTCCCTTCCAACCCAAAATATTCTGTGATTCTATGTGGAAACACCTTAGCTGTACCAGAAATGAAGATACTGGATATACAGTGGTTTGGTAGGGGAGAAGGAATATTTTCCATCTGATTCATAAATTGCACATGAAATAAAAAAACCCAGACATGTATTCATATATCTGCAATTTGGCTTATCAAAACTTTAAATAGAAATACATTTGGTATAAGATAAATAAGTTTTCATTTTCACGGGGCTAAAAATCTTTGTCTTTTATAGCTTCCACTTTTCTTCTGCTGACTTGTGATAATCTCAAAACAAAATAACTAGCACCATTTACACTTCACATTTTATTCTTTTACCTCCAGCAATTGGAAGAAAAAACCCAGGTAGTAAACCCTGAGAAACTCCTTTAAGAAGGACCTTTGAATTACATATATCAAAATAAAACACTATTCCAGACAAAATTAACAAACAGCATGCAATACTCTCTGCTCTGAACATCTGAAATACCCATACAGGTATTCACAAACTTGCCATTACATTTTCAGTGATTTGTATAAATAAAAATACAATCTAACTTTACTGGTGGAAGTGGAAAGAAATCACAAAAAAGACTGCTGTATACCAGATTCTTTAGGAATGCCATCACAAAAATATAATGCAAAAAAGGAATTAGTCCCTTTGAATTATCATAGCAAAATCACAGAAATTATGAAAATACCTCCACAATTCCACAGGATGGAGTTAATAAATATTGTGAGGACGTTAAGATTGTCTAATGTAGTTTGTAGGACTTTTACTGAAAGGACTTTTTACTTTATACACAACAATGAGTAAGGATGAACGCCAAGCACAATATTGCACAATTCACAATGTGCAAGGCCATGTGTTTGACAGTGAACACAGGAAGAAAGGCAGCACAACATTTCTGTATCCAACCTGTGGTACCCAGAACTGCTTCCCCATGCCAAGAAAAGCTTCAGTTTTGCATCTTCCTCCCATTCCTCCCTGTCATGGTCTGAGGAGAGGAAACAAAAATAGCTGAGTCAAATAAGAACTTCTGCTCACTCCCCCGTGACCAGGATATTAGAGTGTTTGGAGTTTCAGGTGTTTGGGTCTGGGACTAGCCATGCCCATGAATTCATTTGTCCTCCAGATCACATTTCAATCACCTACCTACCTATCTGATAAGTTTATGAAACATTTGGACACCTCCTCCCCACTTTACAATATTTCTGACTTTAAAACTCTGCATTTGCACCTTTTGGCCCTCCCATGTACATCTGTATTCTAACTTTAATTGCTGCTCCATGCAATGCTGATTCCTCAGCATCCTTTAAAAGTTTCACTTGTGTTCTGATAGTAGTTTCACCAGGACAATGTGGAAATTAGCATGGTCTTCATCTCCCACTAAAATATGCAGATATACTAATTTAGTGTCTCTAAAGAGTTCACTTGACCACAACAACCCCCCAGTGTATTTTCTTCACTTTAAAGGTAAGGAAAGAAAATTGTTCACACCTACTAGAAGGTATTTACAGGCAAATAGACCACAGGACATAAGGATTCCTCTGCTGGAGACAACTGTATGGGTGGAAGCAGTGGAGGTAAGAGATCTGTAGTAATAGACCTTTTTCTATACCAAGGTACAGAGGCACACTGTAAAACTCCTAATTTGTAAGCATTACTAGAGTGCATACCACACCATAAACATGGGTCTGTCCTCTCCAGATGTATCTTAGTCTTTAATTTCCCCTCCCCCATCTCCACAAAGGAGATTATACCTCTTTTCTGAATTTAGGCAACCAAATAAATGTTTTCACTGTATTTATTCATAACCATCTCACTAGTAATAAGTAGCTCTTGCTCTTTTTTAACCTTTTTCTTCTGAAACACTAGTTGTACATAAGTAAACTACAAATAAAATGAAATCAAATGAAATCTGGCAATTTCTTGCTTCTAAATGCAAGATATATATATGCAGAAATGCATTCATATCACTGTATAATTTGTTAACTGTGTCCATTGATTCTCTCCTCTTCCATTGATTATATGTCTGCCTGACTTAAAAAGAGTTATTGTCTATTAGAAAGAGTTGAGAATGTGATCAGCTACAATTTAGAGGAAATTTAGTAAATTAAAACCAAATTAATAAGAAACATGGACCTTTAGGGAACTCTTTTCTAAGTGAACACTATTTTATTTTTCCTCTCTATTTTGTTTGACGTTCCATACCAATTCCTGACCTTAATAATTTGAGATATATTCTTACTTCAAAGAATACTGATGTCTTCTCTGCTGTGTATAATAATAGCAGTTTTGAGAGAAGTCATGAATTAACCTCAGACATACTAAGAATGTATAGTCAAATAAAATACTGGCTGAAACCAAGAAGTTATGTGCCATAATTTTGATAAATACTGAGTACTAGATAAGGGTGAAGTGTAAGCTAGAGGAGCAAGGTACTTGATTTAGGGAAAATAAAATTATGCTACAGAACTCTGAGATAATCTCTGCTTGCTTACTCATTTATTGGAAATTAGAGTAACAATTAGAGTAACACGTAAATTTATGTAAAGATTTTTGAGAACATCAAGATTTCAATTATCACATCACATGAAAATTCAGTTTCACAAAACTGGATAGACATGCTAATTTGAGAGACACACTTCATCTGCATAAAAAGAAAAAGAAGAAAAAAAAAAGATTGAGAGAGAATTTATAAGTATGCCCATATTTATAAGATATACATTTTTACAAAAATAGCTAATTGTCACACCCCTGACCATTACCAATGTCTTTGTCTCTGATGATCCACAGGAAAAGTTGTGTTAAGAACTGTTTAGCCAGTCACAGAGAATAATACAGAGAGAGAAATATGTGCAAAAGAATATTAAGAAATCAAGATACTCAGCAGTGCATCTGGGTTATGTCTTCATTCCAACATGTTTCAAATGAATTAAAGGGGATGGCACTTGTTGTCAGTGGTCACTATGTACTATACATACATACTGAGGAATCTAATGTATTAACTGTTTTTGTTTGGGTTTTTTTTGGAGATTTGTTTGGATTTTTCTTTGTAGGTTTGATTAGGGGAGGGGGATGTAGGCTTGTTTGGTTTTCCATTTATCAAAACCTTTCCTGGTTATCTGACTTGCAGGATGAACAATTTGTGATATGAGAAAGGAAACGTTTGACAAATGCATTTTCCTCCCATGTGGAGTTTTTGCTTTCTAACTTACCCCACTTGAAACAGAGAAAGGTCTTGTAGACTAAACAGCCAGAATGACTTCTTGCTTTCTGTAAATGATGGGCATTCCCTGACCTGCTGAGTCTGTAAAATGTAGAGGGAAATTACAGCAGTCAAAGATTACTTCAGATCACATGTATTAATATTATTTTCCATTTTGAACATCTGAGCCTCTTTCACACACCTAAACAGTTTACTAATAAAAAAATTCCACAAAATATTTTGTATGCGAAATGATTTAATGTAACTGGAAATATGAATTAGAAAATTCTTCTGTTCTTGTTCCTTGGTTTTAGTCAATAAAAGGGCATGATTATTATAACACACCACATTTTTGCATGTGGTTGACTGCAGGCAATTTTCTGTAGACTTTATGTAGAATAATTAACATTTGAATAGCTGGACTTGTATTTTATATTATAAATTCAAAATATTTAAACACTTTATAGAAGATTACCAGTCATCAAGAAACACAGTATGCATTGGTCAAAATTACATTGCAGTACCTCTTTACAAATATATATATCAGTATACATATTTTGCAGAAACCTTCACAATATTGTTTAAAGTTACTCTGTCTTGTAAATTGAAAGTACATTTTGTAATTACATAATTTTAAAAAGTAAGAAGAGAGCTTAATTGCTCTGTTTCACACAACTAGTATTTTACTTTTATAAGATGCCAGATAATGTTTTGCTTTATTTATTCTTATATATGAAAATGGTCCCTTTTCATTTTCACAAGCTATGATGTTGCAAAATTGCTTCACAGATTAATGGAGATTCCTCTAATATGAAGAGCAAAACAAAACATACATAGGAATTAGAAATTATCACGTTTAGGATAAGCAATAGCTTGGAAATGTAATTTTAGTACTTCCTAATAGTAAATTGGCAATAGGCAGTGGAACTCTTCATTGCTAGGAAATCACATTCTATTCAAAATTTTATCAAGCTTGAAAATTCTGTTTATCATTTGGTAGAAACATGAGATAAGTAGGAAGCTTAAAATACCTATCACAGTTTGAGCTACCTGACATCTTTGTAGGTAGTTTGAATAGATAGATAAAATAAATTAACCTAATCTCTGGGGTGTCTGTGTGTCTGTGTGTTTCTAAGAGGATGGGTAAAGTAATGGCAATGGGCATATATGATTTTCTATCAGAACCACTTGTTAGCATAGAAAAGATCACTGCTCCCACTACTTGCTTATTGTTGTCCCTTTTGAGAGGTTGTAGACCTTGGATTACCAGCTGAGTTGCTCATATGAGCAGTCAAAATGAGGTTGGCAAGCTCGTACTATTTCTTTTTACAGCCTACTATTCATCTGCACCTTTTATTGTATAGGACCTCTTTTTAGCAGGTGACCGTGCAATCCTCAATAATTTTCACAGGTATTTATTACACATATGCACTGAATATAGTAGATCCTAATATTTACTATGAGGTGACCTACCTTGGATAGTTATCTCATCCTGTCTTATCCCTGGAAGACCAAAGCAGTAATCAGATAATACTTGGTGATTAGTGTTACGATACAGTGTTAAAATGGAGGAAAAATTAAAGTGAATAATTTTGACAAAATCTATTGCAATCATCCTTCATACAGGTAGAGTAATAAAAATTTGCAATGGCTCAGCTATGAAACATAGAGGTAAACACTGGGAGGAATACAGAAACAAGAAAAGGTGTGGCAAAAATAAACTTACTGTTCTGGTGACTATCTAGAATGATACCATTACTGATACTGAACAAGATTTTCTCAGGTTGATGATATACTATGTTCTTCTACTCAGAGAATTAAAAAACATGTTAGGATAAGACTCTCTCTGTCCACGCTTCAGAAGCACTCAAGTCACCAATCTGTGGCCAGACGTGACTGTAAGGATTTATATAAGGAAAATATACGGCAGAAGCTAATAAAATGAACTACAGGGCCATGTAAATTAAATAAGAGGAATAGACACCTGTAGAAGTCCATTATGTGAGAATTTCTAGTGTCTGGGTCATCTTCAATGGCTTGTTTTGACTTTGGTTTTAGACACTTTTTCATAATGGTGTTATATGGCAAACTAACCAGTGCCTGTAAGTTCACAGGGACAGAGTTTTGAACTCTAATGAGGAGGTTGAGTAGGAAAAGGATTGTTAAACCCCTCTCTATGCTTTGAACATTTACCTCCTGGTGTACTTGAAAATTATTTCTTCTGTGTGGAGTGGACTAGAAAGAAAAAAGTATCGATGGAGGTAAAATGTTCCTTAAAAAAAATAAAATAAGAAAACAATACAACTAGAAACATAATTTACTTAAATCAGAACACTTACAGGTGTTTTGTTGATTTGGGGAAGTTCAGAATCTCTAATTCTTAAAACCCATTTGTTTCAAGGTGACTGGTTACCCTATCAGCAAGTAAATGCAAAATAGAAATTTGGGAGTTTTACACTCCCTGTCATCTTCAAAAAGGAGAATTCTGGTAGTTTCTGGTCATATTGTTCAAGGAAATACAATTTTTTGTTATAAGTTTGTTATTTTAAATACTATTTCAATATCTTGTACAATATCCTCTGTCCTTATGAGTTTGTTTGGAGCTATTTTTTGTGTATGACTGAGTCTAAAATTTTCAATTTTTCCAACAGAGTGACAGAAGATAACCACTACTGACCCCAATTATAGTCAAGATTGTACAGACTTATTCATATATGATGAATTATTTGGTCTGTAATAACAATACATATATTTATAAAATTCTTCTTTTCTACCTCTCTGAAGCTACACACTGACCAAGATAAAGGAGATGGAAATTTAAAATACATATTAACAGGAGATGGGGCTGGCAGTCTGTTCATTATAGATGAAAATACAGGAGATATTCATGCTGCAAAGAAATTGGACAGAGAAGAAAAATCCCTGTATGTGCTACGTGCCAAGGCTATAGACAGAAAAACTGGAAGACAAGTGGAGCCAGAGTCTGAATTTATCATTAAAATCCACGATATCAATGACAATGAACCAAAATTCACCAAGGACATGTACACTGCCAGTATTCCGGAGATGTCTGGAGTTGGTAGGTAAAAACTTCTTCTTTTGTAAAATACAAACAGGTTTGAGCTGATTGGGAAGTTATAAGTAATTTATTATTTGAAGCACTTGCTACTAGCTGCTCTGAATATCCATGGAACGATTTCTGTTGCCAGCAATGTATCATAAATAATTGGTTTCTGCTTTTATCCATTTGTTTCATCTTTATCCACTTTGTAATCCTTTTTCCGTGCTATAAGCTACTCTTTACTCTTCTAAGCCCACCGGAACCATCAAGGAATGCAGCATGTATGGCTGTCTCATCAGTTACTATGCAGTGTTGTCACAGCTGAGAATATCACTCGCATAAAGAGTATCATCTTTGTGTTTTAAGGTCTAATTTACCAAAACTTTCTGTACCTTTAGACACAAACAGTTTTAAGCATGTAAGTATGTAAATCAATTAATACATCAAAATTATGCAAAATATGTTCCTACAAATGTCTTTTTTTTCTTTCTGTTATCAGTATTAATAGGTCTCATTGGTGGGTTGTTTGTTGTTCTGGGTTTTTTGTAATATGGACTTGTTAATTTAATTGTGAATTTTTTTCATACCAAATATATGAACACTGTCTCTAAATAATTAACTATTTTTGTTTCAAAAATATCTGCCTTGATGGGTAAAAATTTACACCCATCTATAACTGCTGCAATGAAAAGTAAAAATGTGGAGTTACAGTAGATGTGAAAAATACAGCATAACAGGAAAATAATTCTCCGAGTTTTGTTCAAATATATGAAGCGATAGATAATATTCACCAGCACACATTCATCGGAAGTTATCATGATTACCTAAGTGCTTCACTTTCTTACAGCAGAGACAGTTTCTCTCATAAGACAAGTAAGCATAAAATCCATAGGCTATGGGGAACAACTAACAGATAAATTCTCAAGAGCTATTTACTTCTCATGATTTACTGTAATGGTTTGCAAAATCAGGCCTGAATGATGACTTTTCTAAGAGAGACAATAAAATACCCATTGTATATTGTGATTAATATGCATCTTCACAAAATAATTTCCAGAAGCTAATATCTCTGAGAGCAGTAGGAGAAGTATAACAGAATAAGAATTTATTTTATAAGCATAAGAGTATAAAATATTTTTTTACTTATTTTATAAAATAAAATATTTTATAATATACTTACAAAATATATTTTAATAAAAAAATAAGATTTTATGAGCATGAGAAGGGAACAAATACTATGTGCAATGCAAAGAGTCCAAGGATGGTTCTTTTAAAGATATATGGAAAATAGAGAGATCCTTTCCATTCAGAGTTTACATTGCTGATAATAACCGAAAGAAAAATGTTGGCAGAGCATCTGTCATATTGAATTTGAAATATATTTGTAAGGAAGGAGCTCTATGGGAATAGATAGGAAAAACGTATGGTGTCCATGTTTAACATTGTCACTTAGTCCAACTTTATTAGAGTCAATTGAGAGGCATGAATAAAAAAGTGAATAAGATCCAGTGCTTTGGCACTGCCCGAGAAATATTAAGTCTATGAAATATTTATATTTTATGAGGAGGATGGTAGAATAAGTACCATGATGTATTTTAAGCTGAGGAAGTGTCCATAAAAGACAAAAGTAAAGATGAGTTTTACTTTGAAGAAGAGTTTGTATACTTTTCCTTGAAGAAAAGTATATAAGCAGTAAAAAATGTCCTTTGGCTTCTAATATGAAGGCAAAAGAAGGTACTGTACTCTTTCCTCTGTTTAGTTGACATTTATCTGGCATTTAGAAATATAAAAACCACTGGAATGGGAATTTTTAGCATTTGAATATGAATGAATAAAAGTAGGTTTGTAATTTTTTTGAAGTGGAATAGAATAAGAACCCAAATCCAGACCAGTCCATTCTAGAAACAGATACTCTACATTTCTGAAGTCAGCCATAAGAATGCTAATTCAAGAGTCAGGATGTACATAGAGATGTAAATAAGACTGAGCACACATGTACTTCTTCTTGGAGTCCTTTTGTATCATTCCTCCAGATAAGGAACTGGATGCCCTAACTGGAAAGAAAACGACTTAAATAGAAGCCCAAAGTCTAAAGTTGTTAAAGCAGTAAGCTCAAGCCTTTTAGTTGATTCTTTAGTTGGTGAGGTTAGAGTGTTGTGTAAAACAAATCATAGAACCACAAAATCATAGAATATCCTGAGCTGGGAGAGAATCTCAAACATCAATGCAGTTCAACTCCTGGGCCTACCCCAAGGACACCTTGTACCCGAGATCATTGTCCAAACTCTTCTTGAACTCTGTCACTGTTGGTGTTGTGACCACTTCCCTGGGGAACCTGTTCTAGTGCCCTACTGCCCTCTGGGTGAAGAACATTTTTCTAAAATCCAACCTAAACCTCCCCTGACACAACATCACACAATTCCCTTGGGTCCTGTCACTGGTCACCATAGAAAAGAGATCAATGTCTGCCCCTCCTCTTCCACTCACAAGGAAGTTGTAGATTGGAATGGGGTGTCTCCTCAGTCTCCTCTTCTCCAGGCTGAGCAGACCGAGTGACCTCAACCACTCCTCATGCAGCTTTCCTTCAAGGCCCTTCTCCATATTTGTTGCTCTCATTTGTATGCTGTCTAACAGTGTACAAAGACACTAATTTCTTTCTGTCTTTCTCTCTTTCTTTTCTTTCTTTCGTTTTCTTTCTTTCTTNGTCGCACAAAAGTGCACACAGTATTCAGGGTGGGTTTGCACCAGTGCAGAGCAGAGCGGGACAATCCCCTCCCTTGCCCAGCTGGCAATGCTGTTCCTGATCCACCCCAGGACACAGTTGGCCCTCCTGGCTGCCATGTCATGAAGTAAGAACAAACTGAAATATTATTGATTGAGCTATACATATTAAGGCCACTATTGCTGCGTGAAAGTAATGCATCTCAAAAAAATGAGAGCAAATATAGTGAATATTAAGAGAAAGAAAAGAAAAGAAAAGAAAAGAAAAGAAAAGAAAAGAAAAGAAAAGAAAAGAAAAGACACAAAAGAGCATTTCAGAAAACCAGAAGACCCCAGAATAAAAAATTAAGTGCCTTTTAATTCTATATTTTTCTCTATATTTTCCTCTATTTTCCGCTAACAAATGGATGAAAATAAGAATAATATAATAAAATCAAGAATCTCTGGAAGAGAGCGATCATCTTTATTAAGACTAAGTAAAATGAAAAAGTCAAAGTATTCCTGCGTTACCTACATAAACACTTGAAATTATGACAGATATTTTTTAGCTTGTATATAGAGATTCCTGTATACCTAATATAAGAAGTTTTCTGACTGGAAATTACTATCTGGTTACACTACACACACTATAAGAAATAGATATACTCATGATAAGCAGGTCAAAAATCTGTAGGAGAATCACAGCTTCTTTCAATTCGTTATCTCTTCCCAATTTTCTGTCTCAAACCACATTTTTTTCTTAACTGTTATAATTATTATGTTTGTCAAGTCCAACAAATATAATAGCAGATATTTATGAAAGCTCAGGAAAACGTCACTAAGATTGAGAAATTGAAGAGGAATCATCACTAGCAATGTTTCCAGCTGTGTGTATATCTGTTATTCAAATTGAAATCATACTATATACTTCTCAGTGTGTTACTGACTGTTTTCTTGGAATAACTGTGTCGAGAGCACACAAGGGAAAATGGTAAGTCAACACCTCTGACAGAATGTGTGATTTTCAGTGCCAATAAGCAAATCTCCATCATGTTTAACCAGTTTGATAGCAAGAAGAGTGAAAGCATAACGTGGATTTTCAGCACAACCTATTCAAGCCTGGGGGAAATATGAATGCTTATTTGGCACTAGTTTGTGCAGCCATCAAGTTATATATAAATTATCCCTGCTACGCCTAAATAGGATCCAATCCAACAGTGTTATGGGTAAACCTAAAATGCTGTGTAGCAAAGTTAGTACTGGGAGTAATCAAAACCACTGAAGTGAGCTGACTGCAGTGTCATTTCAGATAAATTTTATGGAAATGATCATGCTAAATGTTCACACTGATATTGACTTAAAAAGTTGAATGAGAAAGTTAGTTTTAAATATTCTAAAACTCAGTAACATGGAACTCTCATTAAAATCATCTGCTGTACCAAAGTACTAGAGGATAATAACTGCTGTAGCTATATTTTTGAACAATAGTAGAGCTGACTGGAAGAATCCTGAGATTGATATCAGACTTAGTAAATTGATTCAATAAAATATAATTTCAAAAAATGAGAAAAAGAGGCTAGAAAGACCCATCCAGGTTAATCAAAACATAATATAGGAAGCAAATTTACAAAAGCTGTTCAACATTTTAAACTGATGGAATGCCAAAGTTCTAAGATACAATCTTGATCACAATGAAGAATTGGTGGATTTCAAGCATGAACTACTTATCCAAAACCCCAAAAACTTCAGAGAAGTTAAATACATATTATGCTTCACAAATAATCTTTTGATTTCCTCTTCATGTAGAACAAAAAGTACAGTCTTAATCACATTTAAAACCCACTCATTTCATCTTCAAGTCTTACATGAGTATAAGCTCAGTCCAAGTATTTTTCTGAGTGAAACGTTCCTAAAAAAACCCCAAAATAAACTCAAAACTAACACCACACATCATTGTGTAAACCATTTTTCTCAGGTTATAAATCAAGTTATTAAGAACTTTTTGAAAAGGGAAGTTAGTGATGAGATGTCCTGTGTAGTTAATCCCTTTTGGCATACAGATCAATACTATTACATCCCTCTGTACCTGTTTTGCTGATTTTTATGAGTAAGGCTTACCAGTTTTATCTCATTAAGCTTCTTTAGCATGCAGCTGATGAGTATTTCACAACGAATTTTTAGTCTTTGCATGGATTCTACTAAGAAGAAGGGATAATGTCTAATTTAATTTACCAGTCATTTCTTCAAACTGCTACTTTCTAAATTTATAGATCTAACCAAAGACACCTATCATATTTCAGGATTTCTACATGACAGGATTAATCTAAATATATTAATCTAAATTTAGAACATACAATTTTATCCATTATACCACTTTTTTGAAAATAATCAGAATGAAAGAGTTTAGCTTATGAGTGAGGTTTGATAGAAGAATGTTATATATTAAATAAAAATATGATCATTTTCAATGGAGGTATACAGGATTATAGCAAGACTAAACATGCCTTGTATTGAACAGCTATTCTAAATAAAAGCTATAAATAAAAGATATCTGTAAAAGACATACACATGAATAAAAAGCAAGATGAGATTTCAAGAAAACACACTGGGTAATATACATTAACATTACAATTCTTAGTACCGTGCTGTTGTCTTTGAGTGCAGTAGTATATCCTGAAACACCAATTATACAATGATTCTCTTAGAAGTTCCATTATCATTGTTCAATGTTTCTACAGTATCTCTTGGGAATCTATAATAATCACAACTACTACTTCATTTAAGTAAGACTGCACTCCATTCTGATATTATTTTTAGTTACACCGTGTTTTCAGCATCACATAATCCCAAGCGCATATTTCTCAAGAACAGTTTGTTATTTTGTATAGGAAGCTCTTACAAGAACAAGTAGGCCTTATGGTAAAAAAAAAAAAAAATAGGAAAGAAAGAAAATGAACCAAATGCAGTAACCATCACATTTTTTATTTTTGAATTTGCTTATGTCAGTAGCCATTAATCTACAGATGTGTATAAACAACTAAAGGGAGGCAGCTCTCATCTTTCATGTTTCAGCAGGAAATATTTATATTTTCTCCTTTGCATATTTTCCCTGGTTTCAGATATTTATAAAAAGAAGCTATGAATGACTGTCTTGACTTTGACACAAGCTTACAAAAACTACTTTGCTAACTTGCAAAACTTCAGAATTCTAATTTTTAATGTGCACTCTATTTTAAAATGAATTATTGAGTTAGCTTTAAGAGAAAGATACATTTCAAATAAATATTTTATCCACAAGTTCATATTTTACAAGATAGAATTAGAATTCCTTTTAGTCAAACTAAGCATGATGGCAGAAATTCTGTAACTAGAATACTTTCGGTATTTCTTTTTGCATTTGCCATTATAAAGAATTTCAAAACCTTTGTATATGACAGAATCTTTTTTAAATGCAGAATTTTTATCCTAATTTAGGTTCTTTCTTATTTTCATACAAGTCTCTGTTACGAAAAAAATAAAAATATAAAATAAAATTTCAATGCCCGGTAATTCTTTCTTGAACCATTAAGGTAAAAAAGTCAAACCCCTCTTTTTATTAAGTAGTTAAAAAACATAACTCTTTCCAGGATATTTTCAAAGAATTTTGGAAATTTGGGTTCTTTTCTTTCACTTTTGGGCATGCAGTCTGTTAAGGACATGTAGAGTATTTTTATTAGGAAAGTATACAGAAGTATTTATAAGTATTTTGCATTTGGCATGAGGTAGAACTCTTTTAGAGTAGTATGAATGGATGTTTTAAAACTTCATATTTCCAGTGTACAAAATAAAACCACTAGAACACCAAAGATATCTTATTCAGTTCATGGTTATTTTTAGCTTAAATTATTCTATCATTTGTCTACACATTCATCTATGTACATCATATGGACAATATTTTCCCAGCAAAAAGGATGTCTGCGAGGAACTTACTATAGCTCTGGTAGTGTAAACAGGTTATTTTGAGTTTGTACAGCTCCACTGATTTCAAGCTGGATGTTACAGAAGTGTTAGGTTCTTCCTGCATGGTGTTCATTTCATGATCAAAGTATATAATTTCTGTAAAATTTAAATATCCATTTACAACGACTATTATTCTTTGTTACAGACTGACGATAAAATAAACAGCTAAAATATAATGTAAGCAATCACATCAAAAAATAATATGTATGCATTGTATATATCATGTTATTATAGAATAGTTTGGGTTGGAAAGGACCTTAAAGATATCTAGGTCCCTGCCATGGGCAGAGACACCTTCCACTAGACCAGGTTGCTCAGACCTCCATCCAACCTAGCCTTGAATGCTCCCAAGAATGGGGCAACTTCCCTGGGCATCCCGTTTCAGTTCCTCACCACCCTCACACTAAAGAATTTCCTCCTAATACGTAATCTAAACCTACTCTTTTTCAGTTTAAAATGATTCCCCCTTGTCCTGTCACTACAGGCCCTTGTGAAGAGTCTCTCTACCTCTTTCTTATAGGACCCCTCCAGGTACTGGAAGGCTGCAATCAGGTAACCCTTAAACCTTCTCTCCTCCAGCTGAACACTTCCAATTCTCTCAGCCATTCCCCACAGGAGAGGTGCTCCATCCCTCTAATCATGTTCATGGCCTCCCCTGGACTTGCTCCAACAGCTCGATGTTGTTCCTGTTCTGGGGACCCCAGAGCTGGATGCAGCACTCCAGGTGGGCTCTCACCCTGCTGGCCAAGATGCTTTTGATGCAGCCCGGGACACATTGGGATTTCTAGGCTTTCTGTAAGTGCACATTGCTGGGTCATGTCCAGCCTCCCATCCACCAGCACCCCCAGGTCTTTATCAGCAGGGCTGCTCTCTACCTGCTCATCTCCCAGCCTGTGTTGGTATGGGGCGTTGCCCCGACCCAGGTGCAGCACCTTGCACTTAGTCTTGTTAATCCTCATGAGATTCCCATGGGCCCAGTTCTCAAGCTTGTCCAGATCCCTCTGGATGGCATCCTGTCCTTCAGGTGTGTCAATCACATTACTCATGTGGGGTCGTCTGCAAATTTGCTGAGGCTACGCTTGATCCCTTTGTCTATATCATTAAGATGTTAAATGACACTGGTCCCAGTACAAATTCCAGAGGGACACCACTTGTCACTGATGTCCATTGGGACACTGAGGCATTGAGCACTACACACTGAATGTGTCCGTCCAACCAATTCCTTATGCACCTAACAGTCCACCTATCAAATCCTTCTCGCTCTAATTTAGAGAAAAGGATTGTGGGGGACCATGTCAAAGGGTTTACAGAAGCCCAGACAGAAAACATCTGTAACATCTTTGTGAAGATTACAAATCATTCACAAATTTAAGCTTTACAGAACATTTTAACATTACAGATAGGATCTCAAGCTACAGAAAAAGGAGTGGCACTCTTTTTCTCCTTTTGGTCTCTCTGTTCCCTCCCAGGTATAGTGTCTTAGGTCTTTCCCACTGTTCTCTGAACCCAAAAGAAGAAAGTTTAGGGAGCTAAATCATCATAAAGGTGGATTGTTCAAAGTCAGTATTCCTTTTCTACTACTTTTGTTCCCTGGTTCAGATCACATGAGGTTTGATGCCAGGGCTGGTGCTAGGGAAGTGACAGGAATATGCAAAGTATATCAGGTAAAAGCCGGTGAGACTCTTTCATCCAGCAGTGTCTAACCTTAGCTAAAGAAACACTTGACATATTCATTTTTCTTCAGCTACAAAATCCTTCTAACCTAAACAGGATTTCCCACTTTCTTTCTTGTTTTTTCTTTTGTTTTGAGTTGGGGGCAAGTTTGGTTTCCTATTAAGACACCACAAGTCTGAGGTAGCACAATGGGAAAACCAGAACCATTTATTCATGCACTATTAGTAACAGCTGACTCTTGGTGCTACAAGAAATTGGGGTTTTGTAGAAGTGCTGTCGGCAAGTAAAAGTAACTAGTGTTTGCTGCTAACATAGGAAGGTATAAATAATTTTTGTTTATTTCTGTCCTGTGAGAAGTGAGCCACTGTCAACTCACTATCAGTCTGTGACCTCCTCTGAGCTCCCTTAGATCTCCACCTGCTGACCTTTCATGATGTTCTAAAATATTCTTCATAGGAAGAAATAAGATGCCAGAAGTTCAAATGCAGGAATTAGTAAGCAGGAGGGGTGACTTTTATAGCACTATATGGGACTTTAGGATTCGTCAACAAACTGGTCTAAACTTTGGAGATGCAGTTTTAAGCTGACCAAAAACTCATTTAAACTCCATTTCCTACCAATTCATAGAACACTAGAACAGATCTACTCCATAAACATGTCTTAATAAGTTCAGCTACTGCAGCAATGAACACTGAAATGATAGCCTTGGAATGACAGTCATCCTGCCAAATGGAATTTTCAGACCTGGACTGTGTTAAATGTGCCTCCCCTTTCTATCTCTCTGAAATGACTCATTGCTACTTTATTGCAACAAATTTATTATTTCCCATTATCTGTGTACACTGAAAACAAAACAAAATGAAAAAAGACAAAAAACCTCCAAAACACTAAAAAAATCCCTGAAAACCAGAGACCTGCACACGTCTAAATTAGAGCTTGAAACTACCATTAAATTTCCTGTCTCTTACCTACACGAATAAATTTTTGATGCATTGATTTGCCTTACTTTTATTTCACTAGATTTTCAGCTATAACACTATAATCTCTGAACAGAAGCATAATGCTCCTGGATTCTTTACATCAGCACTTTTGCTCACACTGCAGGGCAATACAATGGGATATGTTCTGCATTGTTAGAGATGCTGTCCCTCTGACTAGACATTAAATCCTTTCATCTGTCATGGCTTCACAGCTGAAAAACTAAAAATATCACTTATATTCTGAAACAGCACGTTGCTTCAGCCAAACCTCTTGATGTGAGCACACACTCTTCCATACACCCTTTGATATAAACATGTTACAATTCACAACCACATACAACGTGTTCTCAGAGCCACAGTAAATAGAGTTCCTATGCATGATGCCAGTTTATATTTACCTAATTTAATCCCTTATGAGCCTTTGAAGCTACCAACCACCAAATAATTTTCCTTCTTTTAAGACATGCTACAGAATAAGTCTTGCATTGAGACCCTTCTCACATTTACGGGACCCTATTGAAGCCTGCAGCAATTGAACTGCTGGTACTAGGGACTGGAATAGCTGGCACTAATTAGCAGTACTAATATTAGGAACACCTGTGTCTTCTTCAGAAGGAACATGTCAAGCAGAGGCATACATGTGTTATAGCCTTCGTTACAACTAAAATATGCCAGACATTAAATTAAACAGGTCAGTGTTGGAGAGGAGATGATATGTTGTCTAAGGACAGATTATGCATTAAAAGTGCTAACATTAGTCTCACTATTTATATCAAGCTAACGCACAGAGTTCTATTCTGAAATCATGTAATTATGATCCTTGTGCAGTTTTAGGTGTCTGAAAAAAATCCTTTTCTTCATTTAAATGATTTTTGAGAATGAGATTTCTCAAATGTTGGTTCTGTAGTTGGCTGGGAAGGCTGGTTGCACAGATATAAGTCAGGAATTGCAATTAATTAGATAAAAGGTAAATCTGTTTGAGATTTTTTTATATGTAGCCATAAAGAGATTTTTCAAATTATATTGAGAGGTATAATTTTTACAGTTATTATTATTTTTTTAAATTAAAGCCCATCTGGGATGCTTACTTAGTCTAATCTATTGAATGCAGAATATTTTCAGTTGTTTATAAAAGGAAAGACAGCTTTCTGAATGCCTGAGTATACACCTTAGTTGCTAACATTGTGCAGCTGAGTGTAAAAGTTTTTTGTTTTTTTGGTTTTTATTAACCATGCTAACACATGCATGTATCTATTTTGAAAGTAAAACACATAGGCAGGGTTGTTTCTGTTGTTTTGTTTTGTTTTGGGGTTTTTCTTCTTTTTTTTTTGTTTTGTTTTGGGGTTTTTCTTCTTTTTTTTCCTACCACATTTCTGCATAATTTCTAAGAATCTCCAAAATATATAAATGAAATACAATGGATCATATTTGCATTCAAGATAAAACACGTTTTTTTTTCTAATATAATATAAATTAACTAAACATCACACAGAGAGAATAGAACACACATAAAGATGCTTTGACATAATTCTCGGTCTTCAAAAGAGATAGCAGTTTCGTCAAACAGATCAATCTCTCACAAAACAAAGGTCTAGATTCCAAAATCTTTATTTATCCTGTAAACTTATTTTCGTGAGTTATCCCACTCCATGCTAATTATCAGTTTTAGTAGAGTTACTGAGAAGTTAAAGCTTTATCTCATGTGAATCTGAATGATTAGTACCATTTCAATTAAAAATGATTTAGCTGCAGCATCCCAGCAGCCTAAGATTAGAAAGCACAGGAAAAAATTATCAGCCCCCAAGAAGTCCACGACTCACCTTAATAGATAGGATATAATATCTGTCCATAATGGATGCAGTATTATTAAATAAATAAATTTCTCACTTAAAACGTGCCCATAAATATATGTATATGTATGTCTATATGTGTACACTAGATACATATGTTTTTATAGATTACATAAATATTATATTTTTAAAATTAAATCATTTTAAAAAAGTATAATTGATTACAAGTTATTAGCAACACAGAAGATGAATTATAGGAATGGCAGTTACATGTGTGGTTTTCTTAGTTCAATTAATACATCAGCTTGAATTCTATTATAAAACATCGTTTTTCCTTCTTGCCAATCATATAGTCATTCTGGAAATTTTCCGGGCCATACACAGATTCACAGAGTCAGGAAAATGAAGGTAAGAAAAGTCTTATCCTGGACTCTCACTCTACTCCTGCTTATTTGAAAAGTACTTGATATTATTCCCACTGATACTCATCTTTTACTAAGCATGTGTAACAAATGGGTTACAGCATTTCAAATGTATTTTTCTCAACATCTTGCAAAATGTACATTTGTAAGTTTCCACAATGACAGCAATCCTGATGCTCACATTTACCTAATTTTGTACTATCTTATCAGATGCCTCAGAATATTTTCCACAACAGCTTTTTCCTACAACCTCATAAACATGTGACACTGTAAAATTAGGATCAAGCACGATTAAGGTCTGTACAAGTATTGTTTTTGTTTCTTATTAAAGTTGTTTGTATCTTCATATTTAAAATACATTGCTCACGCCTAATTGGTGATTAAAAACAAACAAAACCCTCCAAAAAACCAGAACAATATAACCTAACTTAATGTCCTCTGAAGTACGTATATGTGTGAATATCTTGCATTTAACTGCCAATCAACCCAAATACTTATCAAAGCTTCCTGTCAGAAAGCCAGTTCAATAACAGTTACTTCATTCTACTCCAAGGCAAATGATAAATAGCCTGTGATAAATAAGGCTACGTACACAGTAAAAAAAAAAAAAA
>VZTI01001512.1:597275-647215 GCA_013397865.1 Struthidea cinerea
AAAAAAAAAGTCACTAAACAAAAAAAAAAAAAAAAAAAAAAAAAAAAAAATTGAAAGGTTTATTTCCTCATAAAGTCAAAATATGTGACAGTTCTGAAAAAAAAAAAATACCCCATTCCTAAAGGGTAGCCACCCTTTTAGTGCACTGAGATGGTTTAAGAGAAAGGAAGGTTAAAAAATAATCTTATATTTCATGGTCCAGAAGACTGATACTTACTGACTTCATGACTACAATTTTAAAAGACACCTTGGCTGTCAGGAACGTGTGTCTACCCGAGGAAGACAAACTGTTTAAATGTGTATGCCAAATTTATTTTCATGGAGTCCTAATCGCCAGTGTCTAAGCATTCTGAAATTGGCTCAGGCATTTTAGAGTATTTCCCAAGCAAGTAATTTGTAGTCAACACCGTTATTTTTTTTCAGCCAGAAACATGCCAATCTGTGCGATATGCCCAGATGAGATCGTCCCCATGATGTGCATCTTTTACTGTGACCAGAGTCTTGCATTAAATGGCCAATGAACTTCTAATTGATTTGCAGACATACTGAAAACACAACAGTCTTTAGTAGAACACTTTTGCCTTTGAATCATTTGACATATTATACTTAAGAATTTTGAATAATTTTCAAGATAAATGAAATGTCTAGAAACAATAATAAAAAAGTCTCTTTATTGACTCTGCTTAATATTCTAGACATGTACCTACACCTATACACCCACACATATGTATACTTATGTCTGTATTTACTTGTATATACACATGCACACTCTAGAAGTGTTCTGCTTGTGTGTGAAAATGGTACTCTAATTAATGTAACTTTAAAAAGCAAATGACTGAGATAACCCTGGAATTTGATTCATTTGCTCTGTTTTAGACTCCATTTCTCCTCAAAATTATAGATCTATATTGTTATTTTAACAGACAACATCCAGAATATCTAAGTATGACAGAAGCAAGAGAGGTTCATGAATCACATATTATAAACTAATGTAAATTTGGGGCTGCCATGATAACCACTAACTACATTTTTGTGGAAATCACTATTTTCCACAGCTGTATTAATTTTAAAGAGACAAACTTTATCACTACCCGAAAAGGAGTTCCAGCAGATGACGAAAACGATCCCAAGTAAAATAAAGATGAGGCCGGCCGGTCATTGTAAAAATAATTATGTACTTTTTCATGGTCATAATAGAGATTCACATGTGGCTTTAAAATGCACCTGTTTGCAGAGGTGGCAAAAGGTACAAATTCTGTAAGGGTTTCTATTAATTTTTATTATAGACTAATTTTGAAGATGCAAATGAGAGTACTATTCTAGTTCTCAATCATAGATAGAAATTCAAAAACACATAAGGGGTTACATAAGATGAGCTCAAATAAGGAGCAAATGAAAAATAAGTGCAGAAAGTTAACTTGTTCCTTCTCAAAAAAAGAATCATGACTCTGTTGTTGTATTGCAAAATACACAACACTACAGGCATATATATCAGAACTCAAAGTTTAAAAACCGTTTCTTTTAAGCTTGCTTTTTTTCTTTTAAGTGAGAGCTTTAGAAATTGTTTGGAGGACCACAATTAACTACTTTTGAGAAAAGAAAAGGGCAAAGCAGAAAGCGTCTTAAAGCTGTAATACATGAACAAAGGAAGTTAAGAGTAGTGAAGAAATAATATTTCTATGTCATTGGTTTATAAATTAAAAAAATATAAATAAAGCTGAAGCCTTCTTTGAAACTGTTGGCTAGGAGTAGGGATTTTTAACCAAGAGATAAGCATGCTGCAGCCTTTATGAACTACTGCTTCTCGTAATAGGATCAACAGGGTCAAACTTTTCCTATGTCTAATCATAAAAGCAGCTGAACATTGTTTCTCTCTTTTGGAGTATTCCAGAAATTAAGATGGGGCAAAGGGTGAAAATTGCCAGCTCTCATCTTTAAGAAGGAAACAAGTGGTGGAGTTGTTATGACTGACCTATCATGGATCTGTCAGCTGCCAGTTCATACAGGTGGCCTATTTCCACATTCCCTGTGGGCAGATTAGGAGTAACACAGGTAATTAATGGCCATATTACAGTATTACTTGTGGATCCTTCCCCACGTCAATTTCATTGTCAACTATTTCTAGTTGGAACAACCCCTCTGTACATACAGCAGCTTCAGACCCAGAAACATACTACTGGTGAGTTTCATCAAAATTTTGAATTGGAATTTTGAGGATGATTCTGTGATTAATTATTTTAATTGGAGTTTAGTTTATTTTCAAACACAGACTGTAGATACTTGTTTGGCATTAGAAAAGGTGTATTTCCTAATTGTAAAGATATACAGTGTATTGAACAAAATGAAGCAGACTTCTAAGCTGCTGTTCATTTATTAAGGATGGCAGATCACTTTATACTGTCCCTCTTTAGTCACTAGAAAATGCAATGTAAAAGGTAATCTATGTTAACCCTTGAAAGAGTCTGACTACTCTTTCCTCTGTTTCATCTCTGCCATTTGATTGCACCATTATTACTGCTTCAGCAGTGACTTTATGGTGAGAAGGGGAAAAAGGAGCCTCACAAAAGAATAAACTTGCACAGAGTTGTTCACCCACCAGTCCTTCAAATTATTCCTCATTCTTTTCACTGTTTCCCACTTGTTATTGCATCCATAATGCTTTTCAAATTCTCATGCAGGGCATCTGATGCACTTCACAGTTACAATTACTGACAAAGGAAAACTAAAGTTACTATATCAAGGTATCTAACAGCGGGAGGGTGAGGGCTGGAGGCTTTGTTCAGCTTTACCCATTCTTTCCTTGTTCAATTTCTGACATTATGTTACAATGGTGTATGTATTGTATTCACTGGCAAATGCAGCATTTCAGGCAGATTATAGACAGAGCAGTTTAGTCACATTGCATCTCTCTGTGTGCTGAGACAACCACCGGGGCTTAGTTCCTACTCTAATGCAAGTTCTCATAACACAATATGAAATGGGGCTTGTTTTTGTCATAGGAAAGGACACAGTAAACAAAACCCAAAACCATCCAAATACCATACACACAAGAAATTATGAGCATTGTTTCCTCGTTCTGTTTACAAAATATAAAGTACTGTTTCTGAAGTAAACCTGTGCAAAAATGGCAACTCATATTTCTGAAATGAGTGGTTTGGTCCATCTGTTTTTACTGATATGGACTAAAATGGAGAGGAAGAAGTAGTTCTGAAGGAAACTCAGGCTACAGCAGGCAGCGTAGCTCAGTTTTCTTAAGCCTCTCGCGAATTACTTTTAGTCACATTAGCAGGGATTGCAGTGACTCTTTACACACAGCGGTGCAAAGTTTGTGATTCCTGGGTTGGAGGACAGTGGACATCAAAAACAAAGGCACAATACCCACAGTACAGTAGCTAGTATATCAGCTGATTTCTCAATCAAACATTTTGTGAGACATGATACACAAAAATAAGACAGCAGGTTTTCAAGTGAAATTAAGCTTCACCTCATAACTATGCAATGGATCATTAAAAATGTTAATTTAATAAAATGTAATTTATGAATTATTTATGACATACCCTCTTTTATGCCATCTCTTTACCTCCTCTCTTTTGTCTTTTTAAAAAATATCTTCTCAGTATATATAGCTGAATTACATTTTAAGATCCTTTTCAATTTTCCATTTTAATGTTATTGCTCTTTTGAGTCTGGTTCCTCAGCTTGCTTATTTGCTCTAAGCTGGCTTTATTGTTTTTTTCTTGGTCATGCCCATTTACTCCTCTTCTGCCATGGATCATATATCCATTCACCTGTTGACACTTATTCCATTTCTTCTTTTACTCGTTCTTTTCCTTTGTTCTATGAAATCTTTCATCCTACCAACCTTTCGGCCCTTTCTGCATAGAAGGAAGACCAGTCTAGTGAAAGCCCCAGTAAACTGTGGTCACACACAAAAGAACAAAGGTCACTTTGCAGATCACTATTCTTTCAGCTCTCTAGGGAGATTTGTCTTCCAATCAAAATATAAGAGATGTATCTCAACCTCATTTAGTCCTGTCCCTTGCATACAAACTAGCCAGAAGTGATGTCATCCAGCTGATGTGGTAATGAGATGCCTCCTTAAACTTTTTAGGCTTGGGTAGTGCCACTTAGTTCCTAGTTCATAATTTGTCCAGCTCTTTTCCTAAGCACATACTACTATCCAGAGAGAACATCCTACTCTCAAAGACACAAGTAGTCTAAAACCTCTCAAAATTTCTGTAGCTCACTTAAAATTTCGCTCATGTTTTCAGTAGGGGCATCTCCACAGTATGCCTGCATAATCCTTAGCGATGTTGTTTGAGCAAACCACATGTCCATTCATCTTCTTTAGTCTTCTACAGATAAAAAATTCCTAATTTTACCTTCCAGAGGTTTTCCAGAGCTCACCCAAATATTTTCACTTGTAAAAGTAACCCTCTTCTAAAATCTTCCCTCTGTAAATAAACTTGATGAACAGCAGATTGTCATTGTGCTTGAAAACAGAAAGCAAGCATAAGAGCTTCTCCTTCAGGGAGATAAAGTCCTTCCTGCCTCTCCAGTTACCCCAGCTGGTCTTCTATTTCTGAAAATGAAACAGACTTTCCGCACATACACAGACAAAACTCCTCTGTAGAAGTCATAATTTCTCAATAATTGCCAATTTTGACAGAAGTTGACTTGAAAAAAATAGAAATTAAGTTGTCTCATAATGTAAAAAACATCCTGTTTCATCATTTTCAGATTGTTTGTTTCCAAACTACTTTTTGAATAATTTATACTGGAAGGCCAAAGCCTAAGCTTTCTTAGAAGTTGAATTGTTCCGATATACTACTTTTATAAAAAATGTCAGAATCAAAACACATTTTGAAGTTACAGATTTCCTTTTTGTAAAAAAAAAAAAAAAAGAGACATAGTTCTGAATGATATTTAAATCACTGTCATTTTTTTATCCAACATTCATGGTAGAATCTTGAGGCACACATTACTAACAACATAATCTGCTCATTTTCTTCTCCCAAGATGGAGAATACTATTTAAAAGGAAGGTTACAGAACAAGTTATCAGTAAAACTAAAATTTTCCAATAGATGCAGATATATTCTTCTGACTGGCAGAAGCTGTTGTAATTCATGTCAGCCAAAGGAGCCAAGTAGGAACAAGAGTTGCATGCTGAACAGCATGACTTCACATGAAATGGTGGCAAAATATGTGTCTGTCTCATCTAGTGGAAGGCCTCTTTTGCACTGCAACAATCCTCTTCAATCAATTTCCTTCTGTGTTGCAATGGACTCTGGTGTCATGCTGGGAGACATAATTATACCAGAGGGACTCTTTCAAACACTAGATAGCACAAAGGAATAGAAAGAATTTTAAACATAATTCATAAAAGCATTTTCATTTCAAATGTTGTGGAGTTTTTTTCAAAGTTATGTCTCACTCTTCATGAGTTCTAGTAATCTGTGTTAGTGACACTCAATTCTGACACTTCCTAGATATGAAGTGATGGTCTCTCTGGCTCTAATAGCTTTCGTTTTTGTGTTCTGCATTTTTACTTGCACTTACATGAATATTTATGCACACAGAAGCACACACAGAAGCACTACTCACACAGATTTAGTATAGATTTGTCTTATCTCAGGTTATTTTCAAAATTTACTTTCTGCCTTTTGCTGCCCCTACATTAGGACCCCAAATATCATACAACAGATATATTATCAAAGTGCTTAAGCTTCCAGACTCAAGAAAAAGAAAAAGGAAAAGGAAAAGGAAAAGAAAAAGGAAAAGGAAAAGGAAAAGAAAAAGAAAAAGAAAAAGAAAAAGAAAAAGAAAAAGAAAAAGAAAAAGAAAAAGAAAAAGAAAAAGAAAAAGAAAAAGAAAAAGAAAAAGAAAAAGAAAAAGAAAAAGAAAAAGAAAAAGATGACATACCTCTTGAGAACTCTGAGATTTAGTTACCATCCTAAGGTGGACTAGACTTTCTGGGTTGGCTTGGATTGGACTTTGCTTTGCAGAAGTGTGATGTTATCACTACTTAGACTGCTATTGTAGTTATTCTCACATTTTCTCTGTCATCCTTCGCACCAATTTGCTCTGTGGCACATTTGATCATGGTAGGCTGACAGAAGCCCACCCAACTGCTCTCTCACTCCCCCTCGTCAACAAAACTGGGAAAGAAAAGAAAAATGGAACAGCTCATGGGTTGAAACAGAGAGTGAGTGATTACCTATCAATTACCATAAGGATGAAAACAGACTTCACATGGGAAATTAATTTAATTTATTGCACATTAAAAATAGAGTTGGATAGTGAGAAACAAAGGTAAACACTAAAATAGTTTCCCCCACCCCCAGTTCTTCCCAGACTCTACTTACTTCCTTCACTCCTGCTGTATTCATCCAGACAGCCTATTTGTACTTTAAATCAAGCTGATTTCTGCTGACAAATGTGGTAAGAGACTGCTTGTGAGGTAATGTAGACTATAAATAAACAAATAAATAAATAGATCATGCTGTGGGTACCATTCAAGTGGGGTAAAGATAAGGCATACTTTTCTTCGATTAAGTTCCAAACTGGTTTTGCCTCTTTACCAAATATTACATAATTAACATTGAGTTCCTTTGTTTCATTGCCTTTATTTCACTGTCATTTCTGACCCAAAAAGCTAAGAGAAGTTTCTTACCTTGTGAAAGAAAATCGCACAAGTACTGTTTATCATTTGTGAGCATCCTTCTTTATGACACAGCAGACTGTTGGCAGAGAAGAGAGTTAACTGCCTGCTGACCTTGAATTTTTTGAGGATATACTCTTGTTAATAATTTTTTCCAGTTGTACTATTAGTTTAACAGAAGAAGAAGCTTTGTAATACCATATTTTCACCACATGAAAATAGGGTTACATCTTCTCTACTCTCCTCAGCAACCATAATTATATGACACTTGATCCTCAGGAAACAAAGATAGACATTCCAATGAGACAAACACAGAAGTCTCCAAAAGACTGCCCTAAGCTCTTTAATAACTGTCTTAAAAAAAGAAAAATAAAAAAGCTCAAAACAAATTCAGCATTTTTTCTTTTCATCAAAACAGTGAACCAGGAAAAGAAAGAAAGAACATTAATGTGCATTCGGTTACTATAACCGTACTCCAGCTTCTGTGTCAGTCCCATGACAGTGCACAGATCAGGAGGCCACAGCAATAACTTTTCCTGATTAAGGTATTTGGGGTTGGGTTTTTTTTGGGATGGACATCTAAATTCCCCTTGATTTTTAACTTCTAGATGCTACAATGTCACACAATATAAGCATATGATTCTACTGATTATCTTTATGGTTTTTTACAGGCTAGCAGGGGATATTGACTCCTCTTTCCCTACTCATCTTGGGGAGGCTGGGGATCTCACTTACTTGCTTTTCTGAAAGCAGGCAAGACTAATGGAACTTTACCATTCCCAAAGAATTGCCTTCACTTTTTGTCCAGATATGCAGTTCTGCTGGACACTGTTAGTGAAAAAATGTCCTTAATTATTCACTTCTTTGGGATAATCTTTACAGGTCAGCTTGGCACACAGAAGACCTCCAACTGTTTAACCAGGAAAAAAGTAATAAACATAGCTAATGGCAAAAATTCTCTTCATACTCTGATGATTTGTGACAAAGCATTTTTACGTTTTTCTGCTGGTCTGTTGCAGACAAAGAAGTATTCCTCCTCTCTTGACATGCTCTTCAGATAACCTGAAACATTGGGAATTATTTGTAAAGCTGGATTACGTTCCATGCAAAAATAGTTGCATCTAATAGTACTCAATAATAATGTGCTATCACAAATCTGTTTTTTTTTGGTTTCTACTTTTCCCAATCCCTCAGATATGATGAAAAGTGACAGTAGAAATTATTCACTTCAATGCCATTAATCACAGGTAAATGAGGGTCTTCTAAACTTATAGACGACAGACACTTGACTGCAGGCTATCTGGGTGAACTTCAATCTAGAGAGACTGAAGGTGTAGAAAAAGAGTAATAGGGAATAATATTAATTAAGTGGACAGTGCTCGCTAGACCTTTTTCTTTCAAAGAAAGTGAGCTACAAAAAAAACCCAACCCAGCCAAAAAAGCCAAAAGTAGGCTAAAGAACTTCTTCTCAGTCAGTGTTCTTGCCCTGGCAAGGAGTTAAGCACCCTTACACCTCTAGCTATTGGACTGTTGTGCCGCTTTGGACAAATTTGGAGGAAAATATCCTCTGATAGAAGGCAGGTTACAACCACCCCTCCCCCACCAGGTTCGGGAAAAAAAGAAATTTTCCTTGGAGGAAAGTGAAAGAGATAAAAACTATTTATTTAACAAATACACAGGAAAAGAACAATAATGCTGAATAATAAAATCTCTCACTGTGGAGAGAAACCCGGGAAGAATTCAGAGTCCTTCTGTAGGTGTGGTCTTTCTCCTCCTCCTTGGAGCTGGGTCATGGGCCCACCTCCGGGGCCTTGGTTGAAAATTCTCCCAATGTGTTCTGATGTTGAAACAGTCCAGAAGAGAAGAAGGGAAAAACCAAAGTCCCAGGAAAACAAAGTTAAACTCTCCGTCTCCCGCCGGAGAAAAAGAGCTGAAATCTGGCTGAAAAGCAAGAAGGGTGCTTCTTCCCCTCTTCCTGCCACAGCCAGAAACTGAGGAGTGTGTCTGTGTCCTTGAACAACTGTTTTGAAAAGTTCTCTCATTTTTTTTTCATCTCCCCCCTCTTGATCTCAGTTTAAAGGCACAGAAAGGCACAAAGTTAATTTCTGGACATAGAGCAGCGATAGGGGATACACATCATAAAGTCACCCCAAGACAACTGCCTACATTTATCTAGGCATTCGTCAGCTCTAGATTGTGTCAGCAAAATGCATTGTGACGTCTTGAGAAGTGCTATGAAATAAAAGCTTGTGAAGGACAGCTTTGTGCTTTTCTGTTTTATAAGAAAGGATTGACAGAACCTTTCTGTAAAAAGCCTTTCTTTTTATTTGCTTCTGACCCATAAACGACATCAAATATATTGGCTCACAGTGCTCATAATCCAATATAACCTATATTGTCTTCTTTATGATCACAGGACAAGGGTAAACTATTGTCAAGCAAAATAAATGAATGCTGAAAAAATGACAGTAACATTTAATGTCTTTTATTTGCCAAATATGTAGATAACTTTGACCGAGAGAGAAAAAACAAACCAATAAACAAACAAAACCCCACAAACATAATTTCTTATTGTAAAACCAATTTATTTTTAAGAGAATCTCAAAAATCAGTTCATGATGAGACACATTTTTTTATTTATTCAGAATTCAGATATTTGGAGTTTGCCATCTAAGCAGAAAATGAGTATGCGGAAATTTACTTTAGATTTATTTATTGATTAAGCCAAACCTTTAAGTGAACAGTTTGAGCTGAGGTCATATTATTACTAGCAAACAATCTTCAAATCTATTTGATCAACAAAAAACCTAATGCTGCGTTGGGTTTCAAAGGTGTGCCAGTCCCTGTGTGTTTACTCGTGTTAAACTGAAGCATGAATCTTAAGCAATAATGATTTTAAGCGTAGTTACAAGGAAGATGAGGTTTTGTTTTACTTTCTCTTGGGTAGGATAACTCTGGATTTGTCCGCTGGCTGCTGTTTGATTTCTTACTGAATTCAATACTGCAACAACTGTATGTTTGCAAGAAGTAGGTGCCTTCCTAAAATCTGCTGATTCTTTGCTTGGTACCCATTTAGGTACATCTGTTATTCAGGTGACAGCCACAGACGCTGATGATGCCAACTACGGGAACAGTGCCAAAATTGTGTACAGCATACTCCAGGGACAGCCATATTTCTCAGTGGATCCAGAAACAGGTTAGCAATTCATTCAGTCTCACTTTCTGCAGTAACAGAGGCAGGATGCAGGGATCAAGACACTTTTCACTTCCATTTAAGTTCGGGAACAGACATATGACTTGACACAAAGCTGATACCTTTTCATTGAATGAAAACTGGAACCAAAATAAAAGTATGCTTTTTCTGTTAAAATAATATTATTGGAGAAGAATTGCTTTACTTGGTATGAGTAAGATTTCCAGAAGATGACTGTTAACTGTAAAGGTCAACAGTTTAAAAAAGGTGTAAAATACTGTAAAGGGGCCAAAGAATCATCAAAATTAGTCACAACCCTATTTTACACCAGTTGCTCAAAATTTCATCTGTTTGCCTTTAAGAAATATTACTAGGAGCTGGAAATCCTCATACAAAAAGGTAAAAAAAAAAAAAAAATCTCACAGGGAGTTAAATATTTCTAAAAGTTTGGAATAGATTCCTGACCACTGACAATTTTTAACTTGTTTTTTGATGCTGCATTCTAATTTCAAGAGTTATGAGAACTGAAGCAAGAATCATTACTGCTTTCAAGATGTAAAGCATGAATTGAAGCCTTTTTCACTGTTATGCAAGAAATTGGATAAGAGACAAACTAAAAAAAAAGGGTGAATTTTAGATATTTATAATTCAAAATTAAGATTCAGAAAAGAAAGATGCAACGACAAATTCCCGCCTTCCAGATACCTGATCCTAAGGCACTCAAGAGTCAGCAAGCATTGCGCTAGCTTTTCTTGCATATTACCAAAATTATTCTGGTTTGTGAATTGAGAATTTAAGTGCAAGTCTGCCCAGAATCGCTGAAGTTCCTAATCCATTGAAAGTGCTCAAATGATGGCTAACTTTCTTTTGAAGCAATTTGTTTTTTTGTAAATACAGCAAAGGCATAGTATGCAAAAGATAATGAATCACAAGGCTACAGTTTTAAAAGGAAGCATAAGGATTTTGCCTTGGATAATTGTTTGGTTTTTTCTCCCTTTTTTCAATCCCTCTCTTTTTTTCTCTTTTCTTGAGTCCCCTACTCAAATGTCTTTACTGGGCACAAACAGGGAAACAGGACAAGTACCCCGTGGACAATAACTGATGGCAGCAGGTGTTTAGGCAGGCAAACAGTTTGGGAAAGACCTGGATTCTCATCTTTGGTTCAGAGATTATTTTTTCATTTTAATCCAATTTGCTGTTTCATGTTACATGTATTAACAAGCCTAGGTATGGTAATCAGAACCTGGTAATCCTGGATCAGACAGAAATGTCATAACCACTAAGCTGCAAAGGTTTTATTCTCTATTTCACTCACTTGTTAGAAGAAGAAATTTTCCAGGGTTGCCTTTTTTTTTTTTTTTTGCATAAAAACAAACTGAGCCTAAAATGAGAGCCTTCTTCTGAGAAAGAAAGACTACAGGTGTGAATGCTCCAAGCAGAAAAGAACACTATGTTTAAATTTTCCCACTTCACAAGAGAAAGCTCTCATCACTCCAGCTTTGAAAAGCCACCACCCTTCTAAATTAAAAAAAAAAAAAAACAACAACACAACTCTACTTGGTTTTCCAGAAGAAAATCTGTGCATACCCACTTTAATGAAAAGTGGTGTACAGCACCACTTTTGGTTTTCTCACCTGAGACCCCTATTCTTTTTGTGTACTGTAAAAATGTTTGAGACGTGTAAATTACAGTTATGAAATTTTTGAAATTGGACACCCCAAAAAAGACTTTTCTAAACTAATTTTAGAGTCTTGTCCAATTATTTTTTTAGCTAGAGACCCAACTGACTTACAGTGTCCATCACTGAGCATTACAATCAATGATCTATTACAGCCCAGAATAATGAATCCTGGGCTTTTTAGAGTTCAGCCTTGTGCTATAATATCAAAATGTCTCCAGGGCTGGAGGTTATGCAATATATTAAAATAATAACTGGGGATAGAAACTGAAAAATGTCATTAATTCAATGAACATATTGATATTTTTGTCATTAAAAGAATAATCAAATTGATTTAGCACAACAAAAACATTGAATGGTGCGTCTGTAACATATTTTTTATCTTTTTTCTTAAAATCACATTAAAGCAGCCATAGATTGCAAGACTTATTGCAGTATACCTTGTTGTGATTGTTATGGATTATCATCTGCACAGTATATCTGACATGAATCCATTTAAGAGCTCTGAGATTAAAGCGGATGGTGCTTCTCCTTCACTGCTCTGTCTCTCCTTTTTTTTTCACTCCTTCAAGGCATAATCAAGACTGCTTTACCGGACATGAGCAGAGAAAACAGGGAGCAGTACCAAGTGGTTATCCAGGCAAAGGACATGGGCGGCCAGATGGGAGGACTATCAGGGACCACCACCGTGAACATCACACTGACTGATGTCAATGACAATCCGCCTCGCTTTCCCCAGAGTATGGAGCATTTAATAGTTTGGTTTTCCAAAGAACCTCTCAAAAATCAGCTGTTTTGATTTGGCCATCTGGAAGATTCTTTTTTATCACCGTTTTTGTAGTACTTACTGACTGCTGTGTCTGTTTATGTTGCAGCACTATTAGGGCCAACAGAAATGTCTGCCTACATTTTTTAATATCAAATTATTTGTTGGAATGATAAACTTGTTTCTCATTCTTACTCTGCTTATAGAAATATAAACTGTAACAATAATTTAGGCCAACTGCAGGGACTTTAGAGGAATTTAACTACAAAATATAAAAATCTGTTCTTGGAAACAATTTTAGTTCCACATATTTAGGAAACCAAATATGTCACATGTTTTCTAATATTCTGCCTTGCACAGGCAGAGCCGATCAGGTGGAATGTTCTGCTGGTAGTCTAAGCATTTGCTTTAGGTACTTGTATTCGGTGTTCAGTTCTTGAATGGTTTTGATAATCTAGGCCAGTCTGACACAATAATGTTGGGTTTTTTTAAATACCTCTGTGGAAGAAAAAAACCGGCAAGTAGCAGAAAGCTGCACAATACAGAAAGCTTCAGAGTAGCGCACTACAGATCTTTTTATCTTTGGCCAGTGTTTAAATCCAATCTCACATTATTACAGTCAGTGTCTGATAACTGTTTAATAGGCTGCAGACAGGAGAAATTTACAGCCTCAGTTCTGTGCCTGCCAGAAAAATGTCCACATAATAAAATTTGAATTGCTTGTTCACACTGATGAGGGACCTGGCTCTCTTTACAGATCCACTAAAGATGGAACAAAGAGAGCTGATTTAGAAAATACTCTCCCAGACTTGAAAAGCACTTCAGTACCACGGCAATAAGTACACCCAGAACAGCACAAACTGTTCAATCTAGCGTGGATTTTAAAAAAAAAAAATATTGGTAAACTCTGACAGTATGGAAGAATGGACCCTTGGAATTATAAATTACTCTTTTAATCTCTATCCATGATAACACATTGCTTTAAAAGAAAAGAGGGGAGGAGAAGCGTTGCAACCCTCATAAAGAAATGATAATTTGAATTCACATTCAGAGTTCACTTGATGAGAATCACCTTCACACGGCAAACTCAAACAGCAATTTTTAACCAAACTTCCTGTTTGACTTCATGAGGGGATACTTTTTAAACGTGTAGCATGATGTAGCCTATAATATTTTGGCAAATAGGAATTCTTGAACCTAAATTATAATGTAGCACATTGCATTTTAAGCCTCACTGTTGAATAAAATAAAGTAAGTTAAAATAAAGAATGAAGAATGTAGAGAACTGCAAAATAATTTAAGGCTTCCAGTCTCCTTAGCTTGTGTTCCTTACGATGCTCTTTCAAAATTAACTGAAACCTCATGTCTGTGAAAGTTTTTCTGATTATTTCAATAAGATTTGGGATGGGTACTTTTTAGAAAAATTTACACAATTTGATGCCTCATACAAAATTCTCTGTAGTGTTCTACTTTGAACATCACTGAAACACATTGCATGGCCTACAGAAGGCCTGCTGTGGGATCTTCCAATGCTGCAATTTCAATTTCACTGGTGAAACTTCCCGCTCATATTCTTTCTCTTCAGCAGGGTGGTTTTTAACACTTTCTAGGAAATCAAAGATAGAGGAATATCTGGCAGACCTGACATCTTTTTAGGTAGTTACAAAGAGGGGCACACCTTCAAAAAATGATCTGTTTTGGAAGTTTGCTTTTTACAAAAACATTTGTCTTCCATTTTCTCTTATGTGAGGCAGCAATAGGTAAAAATGTTGCCATAAGTAGAGGGTCAATGGCAGTTGCAAACAACATCAGTTAATATCAAGGTGTTTAAGAGCCAAAAATTAATTTTGTAGAGGGACAGGAGAAAGTAAAATAGCACTGTGAAGTACTGGTTGTTCAGACTCCTTTAAGAAGAAGTGTTTTCTGTTTTGTTTTGTTTCCTGAAAGGAGTCGTGGAAAATTAAAAGACATATGCCTAAATGGAATTTAAATGGTACTATAATGAAAACCTTACACATTTTGAATTCTGTTGTTCTCTAAACCAAATAGCCATCTCACATGCCAAAAATGTGTAGCTTTTGCACAGCACCACAAAAATAGGAATGCTTTCAAACAAAAAAGCACTAAAGGGAGGTATTTATCTGGAAGGAGTAATAAGTACCATGATTGAATCTGTTCTTATGGTATTTCTGGCTCAGCGGCCAAATGATTGAATTTGTCAAGGGTTCAAGGCCTCAGACTCATGTTTTAGCTGCCAGGAATCCTACCTTCATCCCATTTGCAGACTGGCTTGAGGGAACAATATGCATTTTAACCTGTATGGATTGCAGTCAAACAGGCTACTGCTGAGTTTTCACTAACAACCTTGAATTTGTAACAGCAATCACAATTCAGCATCAGGCATTAGCTTCCATTTTGCTACACATCTATATAAATATAGGGTATTTTCAGTGACTCTCTTTTGTGCTTAGTCTTTACAACTGGGGACAGAAACTCATTCTGCACTCAGACTTTTGATATATTCCTTGTATTAAATGGAATATTCAGGACCCTTTAGGTGTCTTAAAAGGCAAAGGATATGTAAATATAGGGAGTAGGGTTGTTGAAAGAGAGTTGACTGTACTTCACTACAAGTCAATCAACTTTATATGTGTTCTTGTTGGATTCTTTGGACAAGGGTTGTACATTTTATTAGGTGCTAATTTTGTCAGATTCTTAAGGTATTTCTCCAGTGCTACTACTTCACTCAGTAAAGTAATAAGAATTTACATGAAAAAACAGATCAAAAGAAACATCAGATTCTGGCATATTACGTGCAAAATCTGAACCCATCAGGTTTTTTGTTGGTTGTTTTTTTTTTTTTTTCATTTTCTTGGTAACAAATAACAAAAAATACAGATTTAGAAATTTTTTTTATCTTGCTAATGATGAAACATCTTCAATGTCTACTTCTTACTGGTCAAAAAATGCATCTGATTAATACCTTTTCTGTAACAGCATGTCTCTGTGGTTTTTTTATGACATATGTTATCAGAAACTACATATGAATTCACTTTTCCTACACACAAGAAAGAGTAAAATGTCTATGTCATCAGATTTCTTTCTAGAAGACTCTGATTATAAAAACAGCAATAGCAATTAACACGAACATGTATCCAAATGCTCTCTATCATGACTCTTTAGCACGTATTATCAAAAAGAGATTAATGAATTATTTTCAAACAGAACACTTGAATATATTTCAAAATAATTAAAAGAAAGAACTATTCTGTTTTAGTCTCTTTCCAAAATCCTCACTGATTTCTACAGCTATTGTACCTTGAGAAAACAAAACAAAATTGTCTCCTATTTCTAAATGTATCTAGGAACATTTCTAGGGGAAAAAAAAATAGTGTTAATAATCAGGGTAAGAACTGGTACCTTATTGTTTAGCCCCTTTGTCCCTTAAAACTGAAAAAAAAAAAAAGAAAAAAGAAAAAAGCACAGTCTTAAATGGCTTTGAAGAATAACTTGAAATTTTTGTGAGAGTTTGTCAATCAATTCTGAATCCTGTTTAAAAGTTTAGTGTGATGGCTAGCAGCATTTTTCTTAAAGTGTTTGGAACTTCAAGTTACGTAAAAAATCCAGGTGAAATTGAAGATGGTTTTTATTCAGAAAAAAAAGATTCTGAAAACAATAAATGCTTGATTTTGCTCTTCCAGGCTCCTACCAGTTCAGCTCTCCTGAATCTGCACCACCTGGGACTCCTCTTGGCAGAATTAAAGCCAATGACCCCGATGTGGGAGAAAATGCAGAGATTGAGTATAGCATCTCCAATGGGGATGGATCAGACATGTTTGATATCATCACTGACAAGGACACACAGGAAGGGATTATAACTGTCAAAAAGGTTTATTTTTTCTCCCTCTCTTTTATATGTACTTAGCTCTTCAGGTGTTACAGTTATTTTTTCTTTTTCCAGGGGAAGGGAGGGTAGATCTCACAAGGGGTCAGGCTGCCAAGGAGCTGTTGTATTAGTTTCGTTCTTCTCTTTCTTCAGCAGGTATCTGTTATTTTCAAGTCTCAAGGGAAATTTACTGGCATGTCACTTCACATAAAGCAATATTTCAGCGGCTGATGTCTGTTCAATATATAGAGTCTCACACACAGTACTTTCAAATTAGGGCTGTGAAAACTTGGAGGGGTTCAGTTCACAGTGGGGTTTATCAGCTGATTGCTGTGGTAAGACTTACAGGGCTGGGAGGCTTACCTGGAGTTTCATGAATTTACACATCCAAGGCTAAACTCTCCCTCTCTGATCTGTCCAAGAGCCAGTTATCTCCAATACCTAAAATCTGTATTGGTTTAAGTCCAGTCTTGGTGATACTTCAGTTGTTACATATGATGTCAATGAAAGTTCAAAGAGCAAAGATATTCACAGAAATGTATTTTAAAATACCATCTTTGATAGATTTATTGATTGCTTTTCAGAATTCAGCCTGTTAAACTCTGTGAACGCTCTTTTTGATTCTAGTGTTATTAAATATATCAGTAACATTAATTGATACCTGCATATAAATAAAATATTGATCTATAAACATATTCAGAAACATGTATACTTTTTATGTATATGTATGTATGAACGTCTATATAAATATGCATATATGGATATGCAAGATGTCAATGTCACATAGACTGAAAATCAGACTTCACAGATTTTCTTTTCACTGCAGAACATTGAGACCAGGGACAAGTCTGGGTTGCTCCTAGTGCCAAACAGGCAAGGGTAGATACTAATGGGGGAAGAGAAAAGGTCGATAGGACAGAGAGCATTTAAGAACTGGAATAATTGCTCTTTTTACTGCCAGTTAGATGAGACAAATTAGACTTTACACAACTCCTTGTTGTGGACTGAGTAAAACTTCCCTGTTTCTTTCTTTCTATTTTTATATTGGTCAAAGCCTCCTGTTTTTTTCAGAAAAAACTGGAACCTGAACAATTAATAGGCAGAGGGATAACAGTTGCCTTGCTATCCTGTAATAATCCTTATTTTTTAAATGACTAGAATAAGACTTAATATACTCCACCTCCCCCAAGATGGATTAAAATTTAGAGCTTTTCTAAAAATGTTTCGACTTTTGGTTCAGCACTGTAAAACTTACATTCTTTTTGTAAAGTGATATAATTTTCTTTATTATTATTATTATTTGCTCCTCAGCATCTGGATTTTGAAAACAACGTGTTATATACCCTAAGAGTAGAAGCAACCAACACTCATCCTGATCCTCGTTTTCTTCAGCTGGGGCCATTCAAAGACACGGCTTTGGTCAAAATTTCTGTTGAAGACATTGATGAACCTCCAGTGTTCAGCAGACCCTGGTATTTAATAGAGGTAGATGAAAATGCCAAGGAAGGAAGCATCATTGGGCAGGTTGTAGCCCAAGATCCAGATGCAGCAAAGAATGCAATAAAGTAAGACATTACGCAGTATAAAATTCTTTAGATAAGGCTGAAGTCTCATGCACAGAGAGTGACGAGAGGGCAAGGTATTAAGAGGCTGTTTGGGTAATTAAGCATATGGGTGCTGTTAAAAAGTGTTGAATAGGAAAATATCTACATGAGCTTTTGAAGGCAAATACCATTAGCGCAATGAGCAGTGCAGACAACGCTTTTGAAGAACAGTCTATAGACACCAGGTAAAAAGAAAGATGTCAGCATTTAACTGCCAGCATGTTCTAGGAGTTTCACCAAACTGTTCATAAAATTATGCTTTTATACCATGTAAAACACTCAAAATGGTGTATTTCTATGCTCCCTGATGCTTGATAACAGTCAGACTTCTGTACATAACATCCGTGTTCCATAGCTTAACTATTTAATGATCACAGTATATTGAATAAGAAATGATTGCGAGAAAGTCATAACAATTAGAGGTAAGAGATCAGCACTGTGAAATTGCTGTAATTGTTACCAATCTATTATTATCTGCAGTGGCAAACACAACATTTAAATTTGTGTATTTACTATGCTAGTGATTATGAAAACTGATCTCTGCATTTCTGAACAAGCCTTCTATGTCCTGCAGCAGTATACTTTGAAGTAGGAGGTGTGAGAGGAAGAAGAGAATAAAATAATTTTAAGTAAAATATGTATAAAATATCAATTTAACCTGATAATGACTGCCAGATACTAGGCTAATTAAAAGACATCTGTAAAACAAGTTTTTCCTTACTGGGTAAGAACAAAGCAAAAGCAAGTATCATAAAACAAGATTTGAAGAAATTTCATCCAAAAGAACAACTAATTGAAAGATTTTTCTGTTGAGTTTGGTGGTCCTTGTGACACCTCAAAATATTTTTTTTATAACTTGATACTTCCTTATGTCGTTAGTATGTGTCCTTTGGTGACAAAGTTCTCTAGGAAACAATTAATTTGCAAAAAAATCTTATCTAAAAATATTCACTTTTAGTTGTTATTCCAGAATCCACTTTGAGCTAAAATTTAATTTCAATTATCAGTCTAAAATCTGCCCACACAATAATTTGTTCTTCATCCTGCTCACTAGCCTTAAAATTGTTTCTAAGTATTTGTAGCATGCAGACAACTATGGGTAAGCTTAGGTTGGTTGTAAAGAAAACATTCTTGATTAAGCACGGTTAAAATTAGAAATCTTTTAGAGGTGTCTGTGAGGTAAACTGGAGACTGCAACAGGAGATAGTGATGCTCAACTGTACTGTATCTTAACAGATATTCTGTAGATCGACACACTGACCTTGACAGAATATTCAACATCTATTCAGGAAATGGATCCTTATTCCTTTCAAAGCCACTTGACCGAGAAGAAACTCCCTGGCACAACATCACTGTCATAGCAACTGAAATCAGTAAGTTGAAGATAAAATTTATTTCAGAAGAATATTTGAACTGAGAAAAAAATTCTACAGTATCTATGGCTTATCTTGTTTCATTAGTTTTGCCCTTATCCAGATATTATCAATAGACAAGACATCTTTAGACACACATCTAAGAGTCCAATTTATTATTTTAAGACATGTTTTGCCCATTTTTTAAAAGATACTTTGGAACTCTCAGGCTCAACAAAACCATGTACAGTATATATTAGACAAGTTAACTGGTTCCCTGAAAATTCACATCAAATAATTTGATGCAGGTGTGATGCACTGGCTCTATCCCAAGTTAAGCCTTTGGGAAAATCCTTGGGGAAAGGGAAAAAAAAAATGTCCATGACATACAAATTCATTGTCAGAACAACCTCTGTAAATGGGAACAAATTACTCTTTACCTCAACTGATTTACCTTATCTCAGAAAATGGCTTTGAAGCCAAGACTAGAGGAAATTCTATGCCTTCCATGTCTGAAGTAAAACCTGGGCCTAATCTTTTCCCTGGATTCTTTACTATTCCGTTAGATACTTTCAGATATTGATGTCTCTTGCCTAGCTTTTTTCTGAGGCAACAGTCATCGAAGGCGGAAACAGACACGGATTGGAAAAACTTTTCTCCCTTCCATTATTCTCTGTATAGATTCCCCCAGAGTCAATGTGCTTAAGAGTCTGGGAGCTGGGTCATATGGAAAGATGAATGATATCCCCATTTTCAGAAAAAATTATATATTTTATCTTTTCCTCTTAAATTCTTTTCATCTGTTGGTCAAACGTTCTACATTTTCAATATGTATAATGAGAGAATCCTCTCTGGCAATACCTTGAGTTTGGAGGTTTGTGAAGAGTGATTGATGATCATCTCCTGTATATGTCATTTTACTGTTTGTTTTTTTACAGTTAGGGGAGAAAGGACAACTTCAGTTTGGGTTTTTTGTGGCTTTATGTTTGTGTGTGTTTGTGCTGGAGGAAAAGTTGAATGTTCTTAACAGCTCAACCTCATGAAACAACTTTTGCCATGAATCATTTGCTGTACTGATATATAGACTACAACTCCGTAACAATTCAGTGACCTGATTTTAATGCAAATCATTTAAGCATACTTTATATTTTTTTTATAGATATATGTATGTATATATAATAATAGAAAACTTGTTTCAATCATAAATAGGACTTTTACGTATATGCAGTGTATGTCAGCAGAAGATGAAATATAATTGTTTTAGTATAATCAAGAAAATTGAACATCAATAATATCTATTGGACAAAAATGTATTGGATTATTTTTATATACATATCTCTTTGTATTGTAATATAAATAATTTTCTTTTTTCAGATAATCCTAAACAAAGTAGCCAGATACCTGTCTTCATTCGGATTTTAGACATAAATGATCATGCACCAGAGTTTGCCAACTACTATGAAACATTTGTTTGTGAAAATGCAAAAGCAGGACAGGTAAACCAATACTTATATTACCAAAGAACTTATAAGGAAATTATCCTGCATTGCCATCATGAAGACTTCAACATATTTTAGTTTGAAGAGCAGCAGACAAACCCAGCCTCTTCATTTCCTATCTTCTACAGAAAATACAAGTTGATGCAAAAAAGGAGGAGATAAAAGATGAAGGATAATATCCTAGCATAATAACATAGGATATAATAAAACATGATACTTTGAGTCGGTTTTCCATTTCTAATATCAGAAAATATTTTTCGGAAATAGTTGTGCATAATGATACAAAATCCTATACACCGTTCAGTAATTCCACTTATTTACGGATTTTTATCATTGGCTTGGTTAATATAGCCACACCTTCAAGTACACAAAGCAGGAAAATCTTTATTATGTCTCAGTAAAGAAGAAGTGAAAAACAAACTTTTTTCAAAAATAAAGAGCAATGCAACTATTTCCATGGTAGGTTAAAACTCAGTTTGGTATTGAGTTGAGTCTGGTCAAAGGTCATGTAGATCCCTTTCTAAACTACCTCAGGAATTCTGTAAAAATCTAAAAAGAAAAAAAATTGAAGATAAAACAAAGTTGTAATTTGGATTTGAGTAAGTAGATAAACCTAGAGAACTCAGAGCCAGAACATTATAGAAATGCCTTAATGTTGCTGCGATTATAACATCATCTATTTATGATAATGCCAGTCAGTCTTTCAGTTTTAAATCCTGTGAAGAAAGATTTTTAAATTCTGAAAGTATTTACAAATGAATTGGATTTAGTAGCAGCTGGGGTACTTCAAGATTATCTCTCCAAAATGGACCTGAGACCATGTATGGGTCTCTTCTCCAGACTGATTCAGTTTTGACCGGAAGAAAAATCTTGAGATCATTATTTTCGCTAGCACAAGCATGAGTGGGTTCCTACTCTAGGTGACATAAGGCAGGATGAAGCCCTACAATCAACTTAGGTCTATTCTCCTGCCTCACTAGATTTAGGCTGTTGTCATCCAGCCAAAAGCTGGCTGACTTCACGGAAACTATGTGGAAAGAATCAGAATGTACAATATTTTGTTTTTCTTTAGAGCACAGTGACCATGCAATATTCAAGGATTTTGCAAAGATGGGTGATATGGATACACATCAGGAACCATACTCATATTTTACCTGATTTTCTGCCCAGTGTTTTATTTAAATCACAAAGGCTTCACTGAAAGTAGAGTGGACGGTACCTGAGATGAGTTTAGCATTTCAGGTACTGCAGAACTCTATGCAAAGCAAAAACGTGTAATATTTCAGTTGCAATTCAAGTGATCTTTTATGAATTGTTTAACAGATAGAAATAGGAAAAAAGAAAAGGAGAAAAAGAGGATGCAATAGGTTGTTGGGAGACTGCATTTTTTCCTATTTATTTTTCATTCATTACACATAATATCAGAACTCAGGCAAAACAGGTTAGAATGGCAGAGGATACTTTGATTAAAACCACTTGCCTTTGAAGAGATATTTGACAATTTCTTCATTTTTTTTAAAGAAAGTTTTACTATTTTTAATGTAAATGATATAAATAGATATACATATCAAAGGCAGTGATAAATTAAAACTGCGGAAGGAATTATCATATCAGAAAAATGATAAAAGAGTGCTTTTCACAACAACTAAGGTTTATGATCACATCATCCTGTCTTAACCAGTGACATAAATTGTCACTTAAGAATACAGTTCAAGCCTTACAGAAGGTGCAAAAATTCTCTAAGCTTTTGGCTATTAAACCCATATAGTTTTAGTATATGACTTATAAGCTGCTTTTTCCAGGTTGTATACATTCAGATAGTTCTAGCCATGAAGTTCAAACAGCTGCCATAGAACCTAAATTCTGTCAGTGTAACAATATCTCACTGTACAAGACAAAATTGAGGTAAATAAATCTTAAAACCTCAGTGTAACGACTACTAAAGTCAGCCATGTGTTTTAATTGCATAACACAAAGAAAGGTTCCAAAACTTACAAATGAAGATCTCATTGAAATCAGTCTTGTGAAATTTGACAAACCAGCAAACACAGGTTTTGTCATATATTCGAAGAAGTTCAGCCCAGGCATACTGGCTGTCAGTTTCCTTAACCTGATTTCCGTCTGGTCTAGCATACTTGATGAAATATCCATTAATGTATGACATTTCATTTACCTTTCTGGTAAATTCTGTGCTTACCTAGCAACAGATATGACAGAGACCCATTAGATAGGCATGTTGTTGGTTGTTGTTCAGACCTCCCACTCATCTAGTTTACCAATGTAATTTCAGCAATTATTTTCCCTCGTTGGAAAAACTCACAAAAATACTTAAAAGACAGTGTGCACCAAGAGTAGCTACAGAAAAATGAGAGATCCATTCTGTTTTTCTGTTTGTTAACAGCTGGAGTCCTCAAGAGAGGCACTTGAGTTCATATCTGGACATTTACACATAGTTGACTTAGTATTTCAGAAAACAGACTACCTTCAATACATGACAGCACTTTTATTTTGGTGCTTTAAAACAGCAGTGAATATAGAAATACAAATTTGAATGTTTTGGCCAAGGATGTTAAGTTCCAGAGAGCCTGTATTGCTCATGTCTAGCAGTCCCTGTATAATATAAGGAAGATAGAATCATGTGTTCATTTAGTACTACTCCAACCTATTTTAGAGATCACCTAAAGCAGTTTTTTTATTAGAATCATTTTTGCTTCTTGACACATCACAGCACTGCTTCTACATTTGGTACCATAGCGAAAGAGTCAGACTGAGAAGATAAATATATTTAGTTCATTTATTTTTTTTTTTAACTGGGACTAGTTATTAGTCACACTGCTCTCTAAGTCTCAGGTGCATCACAAAGCAGTCAGAATGATCAAATATTGTTCTCTGCCACGAAGCAACATTACTCATTCTCAGCATCAACAGATATTAGAGGCTTCACTCATTGTATTTTTCAGATAGCCTTAGGAGGGTCAGAGGAAAGAAAATCCTACAGTCTCTCCTCCTCTTTTGTCTCCAAACAACAATGGTATGACTGGGGAGAAACCTTATCAGTAAAGGTTAATAAAAATCCATGTTCATTAGGCTGAAACACATTCATCACCATGAGAATCTCATTCCACTGGCTAGAACACAGGCTAAAGAAAAGTAGGAAGCAGCCTTCCTCTCGTGCAATTTAGAAATCCCTAATCCTGAAGCCCCAGGGACTGTTGTGGGGAAGGCTTTGGTACAAGTTCCCTCATGCCCTTGTCATGGGAATTAATTGGATCTTTTTAGCTGGATTAGAGGATGACTACTCTCCATGGAAACCAGGAAGTTACACTTGAGAAGGAGACTGATTTAACTAAACAATTTGTTGGTAAAAAATTTAGCTCCATACTTTATTGCATAGTTTATTGTTGGGAATAATTTAGCTAATTTCAACAACCATCAAGAAAAAAATCTGGGTCAATTTTTTTCCCCTCTGATGCTATATTCATTCCTGCTATTCATGGGCTTTCAGACATAAAAATGTAGAAAGTTTGTTTCCTCCTTCAGAGACCTGGCAGATTTTTCTTTTCATTACTCTCCATACCCTCCCTTGCTTTTTAAAATAGAGTGGAGAGGGACCACTTTTTCTCAAGTGTGCATTGCCAATTATCAGTCATGACTTTATATACGTTGTGGCTGCTTCACTAGGTAGACACCTTTTGGCTTATTTTAGTGAAAGACCCATGCTAACAGTCTGTCTTTTTAAGTAAGAATTGAAGTGAGAGTTTTCCAACTTTTGATAAGCATTCAGTCCTGCTTAAAACTGCCAACACATTTGTGGAACAGATCCTAGATCTGGAAACCAAACTTTCATGTTACTGAGCATGAAGTCTTGTTAAGTGGCAGGCATCTATTCAAGCTTGCACACATGATGGAGGCTGTTTTCTGCAGCTAGCACCTTACAGGTGTATAGCCTGGAATTGTGTCTGTACAAGTGTGATCACTCAAGGCGCATAATGACAAGATGGACATCCACTGACAGCTGGATTGATTTTGAAACAATCCTATGGGCGATATCATCACATCTTTTACATAATCTTCATCCCCCATATTTACACTGTGCTATTACAACACATTCAAGATTAGTTAGTGATTGACCCTACCAGATCATACAGGCAGGAAAAGGGGCAAGAGGAAGAAAGGACAGGAGAAACAAAGCTGTTCTTCCACAATTTCCCCATAACATTTGCACACTTTGTTCTCACGATTGCTGAAAATAGTTTCTCTCACAGGATTTTTTTCCCCATAGTTTGTTGCAGAGAAAGTGGTGAGATCTTTCCAGTGTCCTAGAGAAACACTTGCAGTGCCAAACTAGTTCAATAACTTCCAAGAAAGCCAGTGCTTCGAGATCCAGAATTTGTTCTGTTCTCTCCCATACCACTTCTGAAAAATGTGTTAGACAAAAACAAACACTGACATTTCCCTTTCTCAAGTGCTTAGTGGTATTTTTTAATTCTAATCTCAGAAGCAGCTGAAAGGAATTAAGTGACTTTTGAGACATTTCTCTGTTGTACAATAACCAGGTGTAACTAAGAGCATGATATAAGAAAAATGAAAGCCCAAATGATTCAAGTGGATTGAAGGCCTGTTCCTCTCTTCTGTTGCATTCAGAAACAACAAGCTTCAGCAGTTGTTACTGTATCCTGTATCTCTACCTTAACAATATCTGTCTCCAGTGGTCTTTGTGACTGGAAGCACAATTTTTATGCTATACGATAATCATGTTATATTAAAACTTCAGAAAGGCAATCTACAACACTGACCATCTTTAAATTTCTGTGAAAGTGACATTAGTTTTCACCATTTATAATGAATTTTGAAAGAAAGAATTTTGGGAAAGAAAAATGTTTAGAAATAAAATAGCATCCACCAATATGTTACTGTTTTGAAAAGAACAAGCAGCAGAATTCTTTGCAAACATTCTATTTGTCTCAGTTTTTGTTTTATTAGTAGAAATGTTTAACCTGAAAAGTATAACGTATCTGTCCACCCATGGACCTCAACTGGTTCATCTTTCTCCAAGGAACTTTTTGAAGCGTGTGGCTGTAGTTTTTAAAGAGTATAACCTGGAGCAAAGACGCAACAGCCATTTATTTGCATGACATGCCAAGCTAGCACAAACTGAAAAGCCCATCTTAAAAGCAGCCAGCTGGTGCTGACCTCTGTGCTGGTAAAGCTTAACATTTGCTTTAATGGTTCCTATATTTCTTTTAAAGGCCTTCCCAAGGCTGAGCCTATGACCAAAGCCTTCTACTTGTGCAGCTCTCTGTGTATAAAATGCAGCCTCAGGAACACTAACAGCATTCTCTGAAGTGCACAGGGACCATTCCTATTTCAGAATTCCCCCACCTAGCTTTTATTTGCTTGCTGTCTTTAAAACAACTTGAAGAGCAGCCTTTGCCTAAGGATGTATGAGATACCTATAAGGAATCTGTTTCTAGGCAGTCCACTCACCCCCCACCACTTTTTCAGATATGACTATGAAGAACTATAAAATAGCCTGAACATGAACTACAATCATAGTTTTGACTGTGATGTAAGTCATGGCCCTAAAGTCACAGCATCCAGGACAAAAAAACAAACAACGTGAAATAGGATTATAATTGAACCATTTCCATGTTTGAAAAAAAATATTTCGGTGGGAAATAGGTCCAAACCCTTTAGCAGAATATCTGTCTTCACCATGAAAGAAATAAATAGAATCATGGAATCATACAGTGATTTAGATTGAAAAGGACCTGTTCCAACCCCCTTGGCCATGGCCAGGAATGAGACCCACTAGACTGGTTGGGTTGCTCAGGGCTCCATACAACCTGGCTTGGAACACTTCAAGGGATGAATCATTCACAATGTCTCTGGACAACCTCTTTTAATGCCTCACTGTCCTTTGACTGAAGAATTCTTTTCTAACCTCTAATCTAAATCTCTCCTCTTTTAGTTAAAAACCATCCCCCCTTGTCCTATCCCCATCTGCCTGTGTAAGAAGTGAATCTTCCTCTCTTTTATAAGCCCTCTTAAAGTACTGGAATGACAATAAAATGTCTCTAGAGCCTTCTCTTCTCCACGCTGAACAATCCCAACTCTCTCAGCCTGTCTTTATAGGAGAGCTGCTCTAGACCCCTAATCATCTTTGATTCCCTACTCTGGACTTGCTGCAACAGACCCACATCTCTGTTGTGCTGAGGACCCCAGGTTGGATCTCACAAGGGAAGAGTAGAGCAGTAGAATCACCTCCCTTGACCTGCTGGCCACTCCTCTTTTGATGCAGCCCAGGATACAGTTGGCCTTCTGGGCTCTGAGTGCACATTGTTGGCTCTTGTCCAGCTTTTTTTCCACCAGAACCCTCAAGTTCTTCTCTGCAGGGTGGCTCTCAAATGAGTTCTCCCAGTCTGTGCTCTTGTCAGGGGTTGCCCTCACCCAGATGCAGCACCTTGCGCTTGGACTTGTTGAACTTTGTGAGATTGTCATAGGTCTACTTCTCGAGATTTCCCAGGTCTCTCTGGATAGGATCCCTTCCTTCTGTTGTGTCAACCACACCACTCATCTTCGTGTCATCTGCAAACTTGCTGAGGATGCACTTGATCTCGCTGCCTATGTCATGGATAAGGATATTAAAAGAACATCTGTCCCGAGGCACAAGTCAGTGTCAGAGCACTGGTAAACAGCACAGCTGAGGAGCACTGGTCCCTGATCTTTAAGAAATGTTTCCATTGGGAATAATTATTCATTTGCTACTCATTTAATATTGTCAAACTGCTGCAAACCCCGTGTCTTAAATGTAAAAGAGAAAAATTCATGTCAATGCTTTTGTTTAAATTTTCATTACCCTCAAAGAAAAGTGACACTTAAAAACTTGAATTGACCTATTAAGATCCACTCGAGAGTATGACACTTTTTTAAAACACACAGAAGTGCACAGGCACATGCATAGGCAGCCCTCAAAATAGTGACAATGATGCTGTATTTTCTAAACTATGCTCATTCATGTGGGAGAGTATGAAAGAAAGAAAAGATTGGGAATGTTTTTATCTTCTCGAAACCTGATATGTTTGAAATATATTTGAGTAAAAATAATTTTCTTGAAATAACTCTGCTATCATAAACCTTACGCATCAGAGATCTTGCTCTGAAGTCCTGGTGAAGAGTGATCATAACTCAAAGTCCATAAGTGCATCAAAACAGATGAATATATTTCCAAAATGAAATTACAAAATGTAAACAAGAGAGTACTAACTCTTTTCATATAAATGAGATACTTAAAAATAGCCAGATCACTTTCATTTCTGTGGTGATTATCACTGGCACCATTGTCTTTTATTTACAGCTGTATAACTGAAAGAAAAAAAATCCTTAATTAGATAAGATTTCTAATTTCCTTTCACCTGTTCATCATTTGGAACAATTCACCTGCATTCATGGTTTCTCATTGTTCTTTTATCTCCCATATTTTCTGGTAGGCAAACAGCTGGTTCTCAATTTATGTTGCCAATAGTTAGATCAGGTAATAAGGTTGGGTTTTCTTCTTCTTCTTCAGCCTTACCCTCAACAATATTTTTTCGTTGTAATTAGGTTCCTCTGTGCCTGGTACAATTGTGCTTCTCCCTGTGATTAGCACATGAAGGGAATCAAATCTTACAAACACCCATTGATTACATCTCAAAAAGACCCAAGATACTCAACTACAGTTTCTGGTAGTTATTACACCTGGATATTTTCTCCTTGAGTTTTTCAGCAAGTAATTGTAAACTGCACAAATATTTTCATTTACTCTTATTCTCTCTTCTCCCTGTCACTTTTCTATTTTTTCTGTCTTTTCAAACTCCTGTTAATGTGAAAGGAAAATTTTCTCATTTAAATTTGGTATCTTCGCCCCCTCAGAATGTTTTGGGATTTTTTGGAAATATTTTTAAACTGTGGGAAACTAAAATTAAACCCCATCCTGGTCTTGCTTTTTATACTAACACTTTCAGAGGCAGATTACAGGAAAGACAAAAGCAATTGAATATTGGAAAGTTGTTGACAGAAACTGAGATTTAGAAACACACTAAACGCCACACACAAGGATTTGACATATCTTGTGAAACAGCTAAAACTTAAAAAAAAAAAATCGAAAGAGCAATGATCATTAAATCATAAAAGTGAAGAGATTTTTATATGTAGTTATTATTCTAATTACACCTAGAAAAACTGCACAATCCTGCTTTCAGAATAGCCACATCCTTTTGTGCAAGGCTGATGTTCACAATTTACCTTTCAAGTTCCTCAATATGCCTCAAAAATAAAAACAAATTATAAAAAAAATATTTTCTGCTTGTTTTAGAAGGAGTTGCTAGAAAGTGAATGAGCTAAATTCAGACCCCTCTACTGTTTTCAAGTTGTATTTTGGGTTTGGTTTTTTGTTTGTTTTTTTTTTTTTTTAATTACAATTCAATATTACTAACCGTAGTCGAATTATCCCAAACTAGAAAAAGTCGGTCGAATATTCATGGTGCAGTTCAGCACTAGCAGTAGCAGGTTTCTGAATGATACAGCAAAAAACCATTTAGTCTCACTCAAGCCAATGTTCAGAGAAAGTATATAAGAAAAAGGAATTCCTTATTTGATTGGCGCAAAGCTTACAGATCATATTAGTGCTACTTGTCATTTACTGTATTTCTGAAAGAAGACAAGCTGCACCTTCTCTACAAATAAGAGAAAAACAAGGCACAAAGTCTTTGATATCTGTGGGATTTCAAGACACCCTGAACACTGGAAATGCCTGAAAACTCAAGAGTCATAGGCTCCCTCTTGGCTTTGAAAGAAAAATGTCTGACTGCTGAACACATTCTGCCTTTAAGTTTTGGTGCCATAGAAATGCACCTGCACTGAGTTATAGCATCCTCAGTTGAGACTTACTCTGGTTCTTATGCTACCAGCTTTTGTCATCTTGTGACTGAATGCAAACCTGTGCTTGCAAGCCAAGCTGGACTATGTTGGCTTACTCTCTAATACGACACCCACCTGGAAGGGTAAAGGACTGAGCAGCCATTCACAGAGCTTTCTGGAGTTACTGTGACTCACACAGTGCAGGGTGGTAACTGTTGTGAGTCAATTCATAAACCACAGCTGTTCCCAGGTAGCTTTTCCTTCCTCAGTACTGCAGCTGTTTCCCTCAGCCTCTCTCTGTCAGTCCAGCAGCAGATAGATAAAAAAAAGAGTCAAATTGTTAGCATTTATACGTGTCTACATAAATATGACATTTTGATTGGCATGTTTTGATGCAACGGGAAAGCTTGTGCAATCCAGAGGTACTGCCGAAGCCTCTCTTTTTTCAGTCCACTCTGCTCTGACCCTATTCTGGCACTATTATCACTCCTTCCCAGCTGGGTTTGAGTGGCCTTGTTAGGGCAGCTATTAAGCTCCACAGCCAGAGGTTTCAATTTAGTAGGGAGCAAAGCTTCTCTTTTTATTACCCCAGGAGAATCAAGCATCCTGCCAGTGCAATACTCCAATTTATCGCCAGGAGCAGATGAGGTGGATTGAGAATTAGACCCACTTAAGAACTGGTTTACACAGTACTCTCTCTCATTGCTACATGAGGCCACAGGAGGTTTATGGCTTATTCAGAAGGGCAAATATTTCTGTATCACTGCAAGATACTGAGTACAAATCAAAGCTCATGGCTGTTTTGCAGTGAAGACTGGACCCTTTTTCATCCTTTGTTATGTGTTCAAATGATAAAACAATTTGTTTACTGTAACCTCTACTGTGTTTATGTGGGAAATATTTGGCTTAGGACATCAGTTTTTGTCTTCAAATAGAGATTCATTGGATTTTTACTGGACATGAAAAGCAGAGAATTGAAACACAAGGTTTCTAAAATAGCATGAACTACTCTTTTCTTTATAGCTCATACAGACTGTGAGTGCAATTGACAAAGATCAACCTCCTCGAGGACACAAATTTTTCTTTGAGTTAGTGCCAGAATTTGCAGTTCATCCAAACTTCTCCGTTGTAGACAACAAAGGTAACGTCTGACCCTACCACCCCTCTCCCCAATATCACATAAAATGTAATACAGAGACTTTTATTGATTCTACTTTTCCATTCTAGATAACACAGCAGGAATTATGACTAGAAGAAATGGATACAGCCGTAGTAAGACGAGTACCTATCTTCTGCCAATCATAATATTTGACAACGACTACCCGATCCAGAGCAGCACGGGCACGCTGACCATCCGGGTGTGCGCCTGTGACAGCCGGGGGAACATGCAGTCCTGCAGCGCCGAGGCCTTGCTCCTCCCTGCCGGCCTCAGCACGGGGGCACTGGTGGCCATTCTCCTCTGCATCATTATCCTGCTAGGTAGGTACCTGTGATGAGATGTTTACTTCGAGATCTAGTCACTTTGAGGGCCCTGATATTCTTAAAACCCTTTTTCACATGACCCTGCAGAAAATATAATCATTACTCTTTAGAAGATTGCATGAAAAGAGTGAGACTGTGCTATTTAGATTAAATAAATTTGAAAATATAGGGTCAGTTTTAGTTACCATGCTCATTTGAGTAATGTTCATACCATAATCAGATCTCCATTTAGATCTAGAACTTTAAAATCATATTTCTGAAGCTTAGTGCTAAGTTTTGCAACGATTAAATGTTATGAATTATATTAGCTATTTATTGATGAAAGATTTGGGTTTTTTCTGTTCAGAAAATACTCAGCTCAAAAGCATAAAATAGAAATGTTCAATTTCTTCCAAGTGATAGCGAGAACAGCTGATTGAATAAGTGTGAGCACAAAAGTCAAATGAATGTTTGAAAGGTAGAAACATTAGAAAGATGTGGTGACATATGAAGGAAGCAGAATAATTGCTAGCTCATTATCTGGTGTTAACAAAAAATTGTAACTTGCATGTTTTGCAAGAAAAGTGCCATCACCTCCACTTTCCAGTAAAACTCTGCAGAAAACCTCTTTCCTTTCACACCTGTCCTAGCAAACACAGCTTGCCGAGGGGTCGGTGAGAAGATACAGGCATCAGTTTATGTCGTTATAAGGGGATCACTTTTTTTTTCAGTTTTTACGCTGGATTCAAGATAACTCTGTGATCCTCTTAATACTTGCTATAGGTATTAGAAAAAGGGCAATATCTAGAAACTATATCTGTACTGGGCTTGAGGAAGGGAGAATACTTGAGCTCTGACAAACTGATTGACAAACTGCTTAGGTTCAGGCATCACTGCTGACCTGGTTTCAGCATTAGCCCCCTTGGATTCCCCAGGATATTGCCCAGGCATAGTCTGCGAGGCAGAACTTGCAGGGCACCGCCTTCAGGAGAAAATTATGGTTCAAATGCCGCCAGACCTAGCTCTTCACCTTGCATAGTTCTTAACACCATGTCAACAAGCTCTGCATCTTTGAAGCCATTCTTCATGCCCCAACTCAGAGCATAAAAAAATGGAGTGTGAAACACATGCCTTTACATGCTCACAATGTAAACATTGCTCTAGTTGGTTGCAACGCTTCAGTACAGATTGAACAAATCTGTACTAATCTTTGAATTTATCAAAATTCAAAATGCGTCTTAGGGCCACAGCAATAGCAGATGAGACTCAGAAGAGGATCAGGGGCTGTTGTTGCACAGAACAAGTATGACCACTTCGTGTCTCTCAGCCCCAGCGTTAGAGGCCTTGCTCTACTTAGCACTCCAGACATATATGAAGTCCAAGAAACATGTGGCAGTAGAGCATCTAAACAGAATTTTTAGTCTACAGTTAATGTGATACTCAGCATCTTATTTAATTTTTCAACAAGTAGTAGTTTGTTATAATAGTAGACTGGTGTCAACATCCCCAATATAGATGAGACGTATTAAGTACCAGGCTGTGAAAGACACTTCTTCGTAATAACCTTTCAGTGATCTGCCCTTTTCTCATATATGGAGTTCTTAAACTTACTAAAGTGTGTAGTTACTCATCTAGCATCATGAAAACTTGAAAAGAAGGGCTTCTGTACAGATACAAGGAAGAAAACCCAAATAAAACAGAACGGAACACCCTTTGTATTCACAACATAATACCACGGCATGTGGAAGATCTCAGTTCCCCTCTCCCTACCTGCAGCATGTCCAATCTTATCTTTTATTCACCAGTACTCAGGTGATTCAGAGTAAAAACTTAGCTCTTAAGACTCAACAGAACCATTCAGCACTGTTGTAATTTATGGTTCAGTAACCGCTGTTATGTCTCATTGACAGATGGTCCTTCTGGCCTCTACCATTTACTCCAGCTACTGGAGAGAGAGTCAGATTTTTAAATGCACTTAAGCATTGAATTGCTACTGAAATCAATAGCATTTAGACACCAGAATGTATTTACAAATCCTAACTTCATTTTTTTTATCTCCCCTTGTAGAGCCTCTTTTTTATGTCAATCCTTACCGCTTCAGAAGAAATAGCTATTCAACTAGCACTTCATAAACTAAGGGGATCATGTTTTTTCAAGAGAAACATTTAGTAACAAAGACTGGATTTCAATTCTCGCAGTCACTGAAGCAAAAGTAGTTCTGTCAATAATATGGATAGCTTAAGGTCTTCAGGTTCTTATTTTCAGAAGGACCTGTAGATCCCGTATTCAGAATTGAATTAGACACTTGGGAATACCTAAATCACTAGCTTTCAAGAGTATGAATAACTTTTGCCAGGGAGATTCAACTACGTTTGATGAAAGGACCCTTAACAACTGCCAGAAAGGTGGTATTTCATAAAATTAAAATCAAAGTCAAACCTTAGTAGGATAAAATTTTATGGTATAGTTTACTTTTCAGTTTAGTTGTAAATCTATTAAAAAAAAAATATTTTGATCATTTCTCCCATAGGTTTAAAAAAAGCATATGTTTTTGACTAGTAGAATCATTAATAAAATCTATAAAATCATGAATACTTTCCCTCATTAAGTTCAACTTGGAGATAGATTTTATCACTATATTCCTCCTAAAAATCCTATTCCAGCCTTAAAACCTTTCCAGGTCAAAAGATGAGGTAGAATTTTGGTTCACTTATTTACTTTCTAACTATTTCTTCATTCATCTTTTGTTTCCTTTTAGTATTAGTTGTCTTGTTTACGGCTCTCAAGAGACAGAGGAAGAAAGAGCCCTTGATCATCTCAAAGGATGATGTTCGAGACAATATTGTGACCTACAATGATGAAGGAGGTGGGGAAGAAGACACCCAGGCTTTTGACATTGGCACACTGAGAAATCCAGAAGCAAGGGAGGAAAGTAAGATGAGAAGAGATGTTATCCCAGAAACAATATTTCAGATAAGGCGGACTGCACCTCTTTGGGAAAACATCGATGTCCAAGATTTTATTCATAGAAGGTTAAAGGAAAATGATTTAGACCCAGCTGCCCCTCCTTACGACTCACTAGCAACATATGCCTATGAAGGAAATGATTCCATAGCAAATTCACTCAGCTCTCTGGAATCACTTACCACGGAAGGCAACCAAGACTATGATTACCTCAGTGACTGGGGACCTCGGTTTAAAAAATTAGCAGATATGTATGGTGGAGAGGACAGTGATCGAGACTGAGAAAGTAATCTGTGACCTGGTCAGTGTTAGTGGAATTCATGTCTATGTTCCTAGATAAAGTGGCCTACTCTCTCTTACTTGGGAATAAAAAATTTACAAAAAATAGGTGTTGTCTTAGTAAGGGTTTGCTTAATCAATAAGTCAACGTAAATGAATATGAACGATTGAGATTTTAAAAAAAACTGTAACTCACCCCGTCTGCCTAGAAACCTCCAGTGAAAGGGTTTTATAGGGAATGAAAAGAAAATAAAAGGCTTTTTGTGCCTTTAATAATGACATGGAAGCTCCATATTTTTAAATTGCTTTGCTTTACCTTTCCTACTATCTTGGACAGTGTGCATCTGCATTGTAACTTAATCTCAAAAATATACTTTAAAAATATTAATATTACTGCCATATTTATTGAGTTAAAGAATGTCTGTGTGTTGATTCATCCTGATATTTTTATATATGTATATTTATATTTTTGTATTTTTATTAAATAAATTAGTATTTATAAAAACACCACTTACTCACGTACTTTGTTAATCATGAAGAACTGTCCAATCTTTCTGAACAAAGGAAACTGCGTATTGTGCAATACTTCATTTTTGAATGCTTCTTCTTATATTGGATTAGTGGTTGCAATGTACTGTGCAAGAATGATATGGAGAGAGTGCTCTGTAATGGGAATGCAGTGTAGAAAAAAGAGAATCTATTTTGAAAAGGTGATTCTAAATAAACGCACTCTGACTTGCAACGTGTATTGCTATATGGCATAATAATATAGCTTCATGGTGAAACTCCCTCCCACGTACCTTCTTATGTGAACTGATGACCACTGAGAGGACTTAACATATAGATACCTGGGGATCTAAGGAACTATTAAAGTTTATTCTGGTAGATGTAAAAACAATTTTTAATATGCTTTCAAAGAAGTTGAGTAATTAAGCTAATGTCAATAATGAAAGGAAGGCTATTATATACTAATCTTATTTTGGAGCTTTGAGACAATTAGAAGAATCAGACATTTTTCCAATAGTTTATTTTGAATAAAAGAGAGCCAAGCAATAAAAAGAAAGTCTAACTATATTTTATTAAAGATGTTAATGTTCTAGTCCTTTAAAGAACTGTGTACATTTACATATTTCATAAAGCCTTAATGACAGCCATCAAGTATATATTTTTGTTTAAAATATATTTGCTGGATAAGCTTTCATGCAAAGCACACTTTTTTCTTCACAACACAGAATAAAAGGAATATAAATGAATCACTAGATCTAACAGAGTTGAAGGGTCTATCCACATTTGTTTAAAAAAAGAAAAATATAAAATGTACGGAAAAGAAACAATGCCAACAATATAGGAAGTATAATATCCATAGCATTTCCATTTTTAATATCCACTTAAAGGAAAACCAACACATACAGATGTCCAAAATAATAATGTTTCAAAGTTTTCTCTATATTACTTAGCCATTGTTCAGGTCTTTTCAGAAAGAAACTTAAGATACACATTGACAATATAATGTGGACTACTGAGGCACTCATCTCTTACCATAACAATAATAAAGACGCTGCAGCCAAAGACCCTTCAGCCAGACATAAGAACCCACTCCTGCCTACTAATTTTCTTTCTACTGTGTTGACTTTCAGGTTATTTATCAAAAATATTTCTTTATTATTCTTTATTTTGTCTGTCGTACTCTTCTGCCAGCCCGAAGGATGTATTTCAGGTTTCCTCACACTGAACTCCTTCTCTTTGAGGAAAGGAATGTCTGTGTTTATGATTGTGGTTCCAAACAAGCACCTGAAGAGCTTGCTGTGAGATGCGCGTCAGGTCTGTGACACTATGTTGAAAACAAAAAAAAATTTAATGTCACAGAAATGTCAAAATAACCTGCAAATATGTGGCAGCTATGTACATGAATGTGATGCAGTTACAGGGCATGAGTGTATACCTTGACAGCATAAGAATACATATTTCTGTTTTGTGTCTTTTGGAGGTAAAAGCAAAAGAGTTATGGAACGTATGTTCTCAACCCGTTGCTGGCAAAATGAAAATCCACAGGAATCCATTAGCCTTTGAATTCAATTTCCATAACTTTAAGGCACTGCCTTGAGATGGGATAGAAGAAAAAGTAAAGGAACAATAAAAACCCATGTTCCTGAAGAGAAGTGACTGGGGGAGAGGGGAGGAGTGAAACCCAAACAAAACCAAAATGGAAAGAATATAGAATAAACTTCCCTGACTTACAGAAATTGTGCTCCAAACTTCATCTTACACAGTAGAGGACATCTTTCAAAAATCTTGTAAATTGTCATCAGAAGTCTGAATATCACACAGTGAAGTAAAATGACAAGGGAGAGGAAAACAAAAATCTGTCCTCAAGCAAGAACCGATACAGGCAAGGTATATGTCCGTGAAGTTGACTAAGTTTTTAAGTTGTCAAGACTTGGTGCAGGACACATCAAACTGTGACTTCAAAGAGGCTACTAGTGAAGGCAAGATAAAAGAAACAGGGTGTGAGAAATTCTTCTTCCTTGAAGACACAAAAATACTTTAAAAATTATATTTTCCACATAGAAATAATCTTATTTCTGTATTTTGGGGTTTTGTTTTGCTTTTCTTCAGTGACAGAAAGCAGAAAGAAGTATAATGGAATTGTCTACCACCTCACAGAATGGTCTGGTAGAGACATGTGCTCAGTAACATCATGTCATGGTACCACTGTGGTACTTTGGGAAGAGCAGAAAGTCCAGAAAATCAACATAAAAAGGTACCTCTCTCCCCTTCTCTCACCCTAGGTTTTCTCATCCCATGAGTCATAGCCACTAAAGAGAGGGAGATTTAGCCTTTGTTTTCAGCAAAAGAATGTGACTTTCCCATGATTTCCTGTTCACTACTGAGTCCTAGAGCCCTGTACTTCTTAAAGCAATATGAGTTTAAAAAATGACCTCCATGGTAATTCACAGATCATAGAAATTCATGTAGTTGACACAGTAAAACAAGTAATTTCTCCAAATTACTGGGAATTTCAAACATTCTTACAATGAATAAAAGTAGGTGACAAAAAGTAGTTTGATTCCCAAAGACAGAGAGGACGAAAAGAAGGTATGAGAGGCCTCTTAGATTTTGATGGCTATTGTTGGTTTTACAGGTCCACATTTGGAAAACCTGGATCCAGCATGGATACTCCTACCCTTGTGTGATGGACGGAGCTAACTGACACAGAAAATGTCTTTGAGTTGTCCCATACAAAATGGTACTGATTAAGTTGTTAGCCTCCTTTGGCATTTCAAGATGAGTGACATTGATGGGTACTAATTACAGAAGATCTAACAAAAAAAGACCAGGAGAGACCAGGATTCAGCTGGATAGGCAAATAAGATAGGTCTAATAACGGGCAGAAGTGCTGACTGACAGTGGGATATGCCATACTCATTAAGCAACAGAATGCAAAGAGAGAGACGAGAGGTCAAAATTGCATCCAGTGATGCTTCTGCAGATTTTCCTCCCTCTGTGAGAGAACTGAGGCACTGAAGTGCTGGGCATTTCATATTTATGCACATCTTCATCCTTTGTGAAGTCAACTGCTTGTTCACCAAAGTTCTGGATCAGTGGGACTGCTTAATATATCAGACATCTCTCACTGCAGAGTTCAAGGCCTTAGGATTTTAGAAGAGGCTCAAGAGGAAGGAGAAAATTAATTTTTGTGGTGCTAATCTCACCAAGGATCTCTTTTCTGCCACTCAGAACGACTCTGTTGTGGTTCACTGCAAAGGAGAAGAAACAGTTGGGAAAACTTAGAATTTACAAGACTAACTCAATCTCTAGCAGAAAACCTACTTGTGACTGCTAAGGACCAAGATAAATTTAGTAACTCCCAAGGAAATACTGTTAGATTTAGTGATCATTCTGAACAGACTTAAATCGATTTTGAATGGGCTCTCTCCAGGGTTAAGAACAAATAAGCTGAGAAAAAGGAGTAAAAATGAACACAGAAAAATGTCAAGTAAATGTTCCAAGGGAAAAAAAAAGAGAGAAAAACATAAAACCATTCCAGCTCGATGGAGGTCTTGTTTTGTAATGTCTATGTGTTTTCTATTTCTTTTCACTTAGACTGAATTTTATACTAGTCTCATAGACTTACAAGCTTACTCTGATAAGTAGTCTTAGTACAAAATAATGCTGGAGACAATCTCCCACAGAAGGTTACATTTTTCAGTGAAATGCTGAAACAGGCTCCTCTTTATGCCCGATTAAGCAGCCACCACCATACATAAAAATGCCTAAAATTTTTAGTCCTTTCGTTAAATGGCTGTTTTCAGAACAGAATAGTCACACACAGAACAAAAAAAATACATGAAACTTTCCCTGAGTATATTTCTTATGCAACAACAGACATTAACACCTATTGTTGTACCAAAGGCACTTCAACTGCTAGTGGTCTAATTTACAATGAAAGTTGTGTTTTAAAGTTACATATACACTTCACTTCTCACTTGTGCGAAGCAGACAGACAGTGCAGTCAGACAGTCTTTGCAAATTGGAGAATTGTTACATTTTATGTTTTACAATTGAATTTGTAGACAAACTAGTAGTTTCAGAAAGAAAAAAAAGCAGAATGGGGGTATCACATTTTTTGCTTCTGCCATGGGAAGATGAATGGGAGAGGAATTCTAGAAGAATGTTTCAGGAACGTGGCATGGATATTATTTTATAGGCAACTCGGTTATTTGTTCTATATGCATGCATGAGTGTATATATATGCATATATTAATAAAAAATTCCCACGTTATTATCTAAAAGGTTTGCCAACAGTGACCTTTAGGTACCACACCTCATCAAACAGAGATGCCCATCGAAAACAAAAAAACCCACGGCAGAACACAAGACACGTTTAACTAAGCGCAAACTGGAGGATACAAAGCAATCTGATTTCACAGATTGTCTTGTGCTGTTCTACCATCCTGTTGTTAGAAGGTATATTTTACACTTCGGTTCAGTTTCAGTTCATGAATCATAATTCAAACAAGGAGAGATCTGGCCTGAACTACTTAAAAATCACTGCCAAACTTGGGATTTTTCATCTTCATTAAAGTCTCACAGAAAAGAAAATGCAGAAAAGAATGTTGTGAATATCAGTGTTCTTGTGTTCCAAAGAAATCATGCTGACGTTATTTCTACAGGGGAAGTGAATGCCTTTGCTCAGAATCAGCCCACTGGCTGTCACAGGGCACCACAGGAAATACAGGAACTTGTACTTCTTTCCTTTTGCTTCCTGCCCCCCATCATCCCCATTCAAAGCAAAGCATCTTTCTCCCACTCCAGCAATATTCATTAGAATACTTTCTAGAAAAATTTCAGATCACCAGTAAAAGCCGAAGAAGTGACAGTGTATTGTCACAACTCCAATGTCTTTTTCTTGTGCAGTGTTTTAGCAGGAAATACATTTTCATAACAGTCCTGTAACTTAAAATATGAGCACATTCCTGATTTGTTCATTTTATCATGGAATTTGACACAGCTCCTGTCATAACACACATTAATATACCTTTATCAAGCTTGGAATGAACTATGTAATTTTAAAAGCATTTGCTTTTAGAGTCAGTGTGGCAAGCATTTCTCCCATCACTTCTCACAGGGGAATGACAGTCTATACAAAGTATGCCTGCACAAATACAGATCTTGATTTTTGGTGGGAGTAAAATGATAACTTTGTTCACTGCTTATAGTTCTGTCCTTCAATTTACTTTTTGAGTTACTGGTAGACATTTAGACCAGACTAGAAACAGTTTATGATCTGTTTGAGTAGTGCAAGAATATCTTTGGAGCAACCCAGGATCCCAAAACCTGTCCGGGATCCTTACAGCCTTCCCTTCCCTCCTGCAGCTGGAGGCAGAATGACCATCCCAGACGCTAAATCATGTAAGTATATATCTGGCATACTAGTGGAAGAAAGGGTAAAAGATAGAGTTTCATTAGTAAAAACAGTGAGAAGAAAATTGGGGCTGGGATTTTTGTCACTTGAGACTTGCTCTTGCAGCTGTCAGGAATCAGGCTGCTAGTTGCTAGGGGCAACGATAATAACACTTACTTATTATATAATGCTTTTATCCCTAGTTTTTAAAGCTTTTTTACAAAGAAGGTCAGTGTCATTATCACTGTTTTACAGGTAGGGAAAGCACTTATTTGTGCACCAGTTCCCCCAAGGACACCCGGCAGGACAATACTGAAGACAGAAGCAGAAAACTGCTCTTCTCTCCACCGGCCATACTGCTTTGAGGAGAGATAACAATTTAGGAGACATTAATTTATGTACTTTCACTCATAAAAATAAGCAGAAATTTTGCTTGTAATCAGATTTCGCTGCCCCACAAGTTTCAGACGTCTTAAAACAGGAAAACCTTCCATGTCAAAGATTATTTCCAAATTAAGTTGTTCGGACAAGTATGTGTTCTGGAGACAGATCCAAGATAGTTTCAAGAGGTCAAGTTCAGTTGCTTTCCTGGGTTGGCCTCGTGCAGGAAAATGAATGAAAGAGGCTTTTTAATTCCAGCTACGAAGGAAAAAGGATAGATAAAGAAATGTGCGGTAAGCCCTAAAGACTGTAGGAATATGCTCAGATTTGAGAAAGAAGTAGCTTTAACCTTAATCTTCACTTAAAGCAGATTACAGTGGTACAGAAGGGGTGGGCAGTAGAGGAATATCAGGTTGTAGTACCCAGCACCAGCTGGTCTGCACTCCTTCAGAACTGATTTGGTTTCATTCCTAAGGACTCCTTCCAGGCCTTTTCATTTGATTTCTTGATGAGACATTATCTTTTGATTGCTGAAAAAAAAATTAATTTTTCCCCAGCAATTCCAGATTTGTAATTTAATGACAAATCTTTAGGAACAAGCCTGAACAGCACTCAGCAGGGATGCAGAGAGAAAGCAAGACATGAAGAGGCTTTTCAACCCCATCCACTGTGTAAATGAAGGGCTTTGTTTCAACTAAAGCTCAAATTAGGATACAGAATGGGCACCAGGCAGCACAGCAACATCCAACGGGATCCAGAGTGAGAGCCAAAGAGAGTAAACAGCTTCCCCACCTGCTAACACATATGCTGCCATCTGCAACTTACTGACCAAGGGGGAAGTTTGATCTTTTCCAAAGCAATGCCAGAGTGTTTTCTTCTGTGCCACAGACGAGTGCCTTCAGCCATCCCGCACAATAGTGCCAGAATATTTTTTGTCACTGATGTTCAGCCAACCCTGCACTGTTTTACAGCCAGCTTTTGCACAGCAATAGCAGCAAGGGCCAGATTTCACCCACTGCATTTTTCTTCCCAAGTCAATGACGTGCTGCTGTACTTACCAACACCAAACTCATTGCAAAGTATTATGAACAGTGTAATTTTTTAGAGGTAAAAAACCCCATCTGTTAAAGATCTTTCTCTTGATTTTATGCAAAGCCCTTAAAAATAAAATGAAAATGAAATTTGCGTTACATCACTGATACAAACACATGCTTGTACTAGTGATGCAGACTGATTTAATCCACACATTTATACACTTACCATAGAGTGAAAGCCTGAGAAAAGAGGTAGTATCTTTTCTCCAACTATATTAGCTACTTTAATAAAGCCAGGCATGCTTTTAGGCTTATGAATCCCTTCTCATAAGGGGCATATTCCTGCAGTCTTCGGGGCTTACTGCACATTTCTTTGTCCATCCTTTTTCCTTTGTACCTGGAAATGATATTTTTTTTTACTTTCACACAATAATCATGCTTGGAGAAAGAGCAGGACAAAGAAGAACTATTTATAAACAAGTTTTTTTACTAATGTCTGTGGATCACAGATTTCAAGTTACAATTTGGGAAATGTCAGAATATATCATAAAAGAGGGACATATTTCAGAATGGTAGCATCAAAAAGTATAGATGTGTGGGAAGATGAAAGATAATGGAAATTTGGGAGCAAAAATCAAAATCAAACATTTTGAGCATATTTTAAAAATGGGAGTCACAGAACAGACCGATCAAGGGACCGAAGGTGGACTGTCAGAAATATGGTCAGCAACAAAGAATAGAAATTGGCTAACCAGAAATCTGCTTATGTGCCTGCATTGGTTTTAGCAATATGGAGAACCACAAAACTAGAAAAGGCTAAATTTGTGAATTGGTGTTATTGATCATTGGATCAACAGTGATTGCTTTCAAACCTCTTTCAGCCAGCAATCATAAAAAAATATTATATTATTTGTATTCAAAAGATGAGTACTTCCAAAACCAGACTTAATTTTTTCAACTAGCTTGGGGTTTTCTTAAGGATTTTGTGTAGTAACTTCAAAATAATTTCAAGTACAATTTCTCCTTCTAAGAGAATATCTTATATTTTCTGATTGCTAGCAGGCAATATGGTTCTAGCCTAGCAAATAGTTCAACAAAAATGGGGAACTCCAAATTTATTAACTGGAAGTGTATTCAATATCCTAGTTGCTCAGTCTCCTAGTAGAAATATTGCTTTCATTCTTAGTTGTGCCTCAAATGCAGCACAGAAGCAGAAAGTCAAGCTGTGCTCCTTTTCTGCTCATACATCACCCATAGTTCTGCAATTAAAACTTCTGGAGTGAAAAGTGAGATAGAAGGAAGGAGAAGATTTTGTGGTATAAAAAAGATTTTGAAAAGGTAAAGTTTCTTCTGCTATCACATAGGTTAAGAAATAACTTGACCTGTTCGTGAACTACAAAATGCTTAAAATAATTTAAACAAATGACACAAGAAGTGCTCTTAAAACCCAAGCAATTTTCCACAGTAGAATTGCACCATTCAAATTTGAGAAGAGGAAAAAGTCTAAATACCAGATGTGGTCCACAACATACTTCTCTTCAGAAACACAGGGTATTCAATTTAGAATTATGAATAGGGATATATAGATGGATTAAAAGGAAATTCAATATCAAAGCACTGAGATTTCTTACACTATAGAAGTATCTCCTCCCCCCAAAATGTAGATGCTCATTTCCTCCTGACATTTTAAATTTACTAAGAAAAGAGCAAACAGTAATTCGGTAGAGAACCATTGTGCTGGGACATAAGGAATGGAAACAGAATGAAGGAGTAAGAAAATATCACTCTTTCGAAGAGTATCATCGGCAATATTAAATATTGTACATAGATTCCTTTTTTTTATTGCATAGTATTGAGATGCAGACCTGGTCCGGCAGAGCTTCTCCACTGAAAAACTTTTTTATACATCTAAAATACCCCTATTAAATTGTTTTTACTGGTCAACATTCTTTCCTTTTTTTTTTTTTCTTCCTTCAAAGGGTCTAATTTCTGAGCACTGGTACATAAGCATAAAGCCTCTGGGGCATGGGAATGCCAAACTTACAACCCTGCTGCGATTTTTATGCGCCTGTTTTCAAAAAGAAATGTCTATGCTAATACAGCAAAATGCTTGAATCAGCCCAGTATGTGACATTTATATGTTCTCTTGCACTCCTAAGGAATATTAAAAAAATATGATGTTTCGTTTGCTTTAATTTCAGCATTATACAGAAAAAAACCACAAGAAAATATTAAATATTTTGATTATGTTTGAAAAACATTAAACATGACATTCAATGTATCAGCTGTTAACAGCATACATTTCTTGTGCTGCTTCTCAGGATGTAATCAAAGAAAAACAAATCACCAATATGTCAGATATGGAAATTTAAATCTCAGTAGCATAAACACATTTTGTAAGCTACATTCATATATAAATATTATTATTCCCGTGTGGACCTTTCCTTTATTCTTTCCCATTTTTTGTATAATATAACACTGAAATTATTTGCTGTACTGCCATTATCATACTGAGATATATAGAGAACAACAGCATGAAATAAAAAAAGGAAGACTATTTCATTATTTTCTGTAGGACAAATCTAGCGGGCACAGCGTTCTGTGACCGGCTTCTGCTGTTTCCGTGCCACTTCCTCTGCCACCCAGAAGGCTACCAAAAATATCAGTCACAGACAAAACTGCTAACCCTAACAACGAGAACGGGTGGGCTTCTGCATTCGGAGAAATAGACCCAGGGCTCGCTGCCCTGAATCACAGTCTGTGCCACTGGGGAGGATGGTGAGAAGGGTGAGAATAAAGCAGAACCTGAAAAGCACGCTTAGGAACATGGATTAGTTCTTCATGGAGCTTCCCACACTGAAAGCTGAGGGGAAAATGTTCACAATTTTGTTGCTATTGGCTTATATTGACAATTAAATATTTGAGGCCAAATCCTTGACTTTGAATCCTGTTTCATGGGGGGTGTTATAACCCACCATAGAAGGCAAGGGTATCTCATGTTCTTGATAATTGACCCCTTGGGGCAGATTAGAGTGAAATGACACTGAATGATCAGTGTAGGTAAATAAATAAATAAATACCTAGATATATGTTGGACTTAGAAGAATTTGTTTGCAATCCAAAGGAGGTATGCAGCCATTCTGGTTATTATTATCTAAATAATAGATATTTAGATAGATAAATAAAGATCCTACTCAAGAAAATATATATGGAAGAGATAAATGATAATAGTAGAAAGATCTCACAACCCATGGATCCAAGAAGAAGACTTGATTGTTGCAATTTCAATGTCTCTTGGTTGAAGTGATGGTCTCAGTCTTGATCCATCGGAATTAAAAAATTCTAGAGCAATTATCTGCCATAGGACGACACTGAACAAGAATGTGACTTCTACAAAAACTTGTGTTTAAAGAAAATCAAGTGCTCAGAAACTTGCCATTGTCAAATCCATCAATCGAAATATGACATCATGCTCAGCATATAAAGCTGGCTGAAGAAGGAAGAGGGAGACACTTTGAGTGATTATGTTGGTCATCCCAAGCAACTGTTACACATGATGGGACCCTGATCTCCTGAGAATGGCTGAACACCAGCCTGCCCATGGGAAGCAATGAATGAATTCCTTGTTTTGCTTTGCTAGTGTGCACAGCTTTTGCTTTCTCAGTTAAATTGTCTCAACCCATGAGTTTTCTACCTTTTGCCATTCCGATTTTCTCCCACATCCAGAGGGAAAGGTGATGTAGTGAGTGAGTTTGGGGTTTGGGCTTGTTTGGGGTTCACTTGACAGCTGGCGTTAAACCACAATGCAGAGAAAAATACAAGCAAGGACTCAAGCACAAACTCTGAGCTAAATTGGATGTATTTAGTCTATTTGAATAAGTTCCTCTCTTTTAACCTAGTCTCTAGTCAAGACTACTGCTTTCCCCTACCCTTCTGCGTTATTTCTGAATCTTTTTTTTGGCACATACATCTTATCAGAATCCATACTCAAATCTGTGATATTGTATCCCAATACAGCTTTCCAGTTGAATGAATATTTAGATAGGCAGGCAACTTCAGAAATACACAGCAGAACCCACTGTGCCTGCTGTGCTCCTCAGAGACATTTGGCAGGATATGACATTCCATTCTGCCAGTTCCCCAGCTTCATGGAAAAGGATGTAGTTGCCCTTGGCAGAGCTGTTCTGCCCACCTGGAGTGGCTTGTCTGAAAATGAGGATACTAGCCAAAGAAACTGCTACATAACACCATGCAAATTAGGCAAAAGGAACACGTGACCAATTCAGTGTGGTTATATCATGGTCAGAAATCAGAACTCTCAATCCAAACAGTTCCTTCACAGTCATATATCTTCTCCAGACATATCTCTTTTCCCAGAAAAGGGGTGTTGTTTTGCATTTGCTATATAAGTTTTATGTGCTACTTCTTTTTTCCACAGGTGATCAGGACAGATTTTTTTGGCTTCAGTCTCGTAGTTGGACTTAATGGTTAGAAAGCGAACCTGATATTAGGAGAGATGTATTAACAGAATATAATGATAAAACCCTAGTTGGGATTTTGTTAAATTGTGCTACATAGCTAGTTGACTCTTCTGAAATTAAAAAAAGAAAAAAAAAAACAAAAAAAAAGAAAGTATGAAATCTGCATTTGTTAATAAAGCTACATCTAGATTTTTCTGTGAAATATATCTGTATTCTTCTTAGAAAAGATCAATGTCCATCTGCATATGCATCACATGGACAACTCCCTTCAAATCTTTATGCAATATAGGTTTTGACAAACTTTCCTGTTAGAGAAGTTAAATTTAATTCTCCACTGAGAGGGATACCGTCTCCCAGTACACCAGGGAAAGACTGTAGATTTGAGGATGCACCAATAAAACTCCTAGTCCTTATTGGTTCAGCAAGAATTCCTCCAGCATCCTGGTGATTTTGTAGCACTGATAGGATTTGTTCAGTCAACCACTGAAATTGCTAAACCTATGCTATCATAAATGTTACTGCCAGATTCTAAAGGGCCATATGACCACTAATTATAACCTATCACAGCAACTCAATGCAGCTAGATAAAAATAAAAAGCAGTGCCTTGGTTCACAATCATCACATAAATACAACTAAGCTAAAATCACTGTGTTTTTTTCAAGTTTTTGAAAAATTAGGTAACAACTTTTTATACAGCTATTTTGCATTATTTGCATATTCTTTCACAAAAATGTCATTTTTTTTGTGATCTCATGTCTTAGTAATAATTCTAATGCTAACAGTTAAACTTGTAACCTGGTACTCCTGTCCTTAAAACACGTAACAAACCACTCAGAATTTATTATTGTAAAACAATAATGGAAATTTACTAAATGTAGACAAGGAAATAGAGGAAGGCTGTATAGCTGGAATGTACAGTGGAAGATCATAAGTTTAATCTTGTTATGTTATAAGCAGGTTTTTCAACACAAAGAAGTAGGACAAAAATGGGTTAGATTGGTAGGATAACTAGGATTGCTATGGAGATAACTAAGGAAGATAGGATTATCAACAATGCCAAATACTGAAATCAGGTTAAGGACTCTTCATTAGCAGAGAATAAGAGGACATTAACTACTTCAGGGAGAGTGGTTTCTATGGAAGCCACAGCAGAACACTTACTGAATTTGGACAAATAATTTGCCTCAGGGTAAGAAAACACTTCTAAGAGCTGTCATGAACAACAATAGATTTCACACCCCGAAATACCCAGGAGTTCAATGTGAGAGAATTTCATGGTACTATTACACACACAAAGCACCCTGAGCACCATGAGAAAGAGTGAGAGAGGATAATAAAGAACTTTCTTCCATGTTACTTCGCTTTCTTCTTGACCTTTCTTGTCATGTCCAGAATCAAGAGTATAAGCAAGACATTGTTAAGAGATAAATTAAGGGAAAAAAATAAAGTAAGAGAAAGAGGTAAGAAGAGAAGGGGCTGGAGAGAAAAATGATACAAGCTCTTTGTATTTTTCTGGGAGATGTAGCTATGGAGGAAAGGTAGGTCAGAAATAAGTCATAGGAAGACAGGCTATTTAATTTGTCTTTTTCCATGACTTGTAAATTAGGTTTTGTAGTTCAAAGGATTTACCTGTGGGAGATTCTGGTAAAAAAAAACTTGCATTGCTCTCCAAAACCAGTTATTTTATGTCAGTATGAAAAAAGAAAGGTCACAAAAGCCATATACATTAAATACATTAACTGCTTATTACCCATTTGTGAACCACAATACAAAACATTAGGAAATAGTTTCCACCTGAACTCATAATTACAGTGAAGTTACAGATTTTTTATATATACTTTAATATTTACTTTTAAAAGGCTGGGAAAGTTTAGAACTGATGTGTCAAAAAATGCCTTTGGTTTTACCCTCAAGCATATTCTTTCATGCACTAAGCAAGAGGGTAGCACACAGGAAATTCTGGTTTATTGGTAAAGCACCATGGGAATGTTCTCAAATCCTGTGAAAACTTCAATTACTTCTTGCAGTTGAGGGGTGCAGTCCTCATTTACTGACATCAATCACAACACTAAGGGTTTTTTAGCTATCATTAATATTATTATTGCTAGAAGGAAAAAAAATAGTAAAAAGATGAAAGAAAACATGCTACACTTCTGAAACCATGGATAAAAGTCTTACTATGTTACTGCTTCCTCTGTTAAGCAGCACATTAAAACAGACTAACAAAAATATACACAGCAAAACAGGATCTAATTTTCTGGGCTAGTTAGTTAAGTGCCAGCAACTTTACTGATATTTGATCAAACTACGACCAGTTTGCTGACAGCTGTATAACTAGATAATGACATCGATGTTACACTTTACTCTTAGGTGTTTTTCATGAATTAAGGTGTTCTGCCCTAACAATAAAGAAAAAAATACAAATAGCAAACCAGTTTTGCTTGAATTTTCATATTTCTGTTAAGATATATTTCACCATTATACTGAATGGAATCAGTAAGTTCAGGTTTCACAGAACCTGAAACCTAAATGTTTTTAGAAACGTATCAATATCTGGGAGAATTTTTGTCATAATAAAAACACAGTTTTGAATGCCCCGGTCTATATTAAGTCCTCCTATGCTGTATCTAAAAGTATTAATCTGGCAGAAGTGTGTTGCCCATGTTTACCAAATTAATGGTTTTGCTGAACAGCAGTCATTAGTACCATATTTCTGAGAAAGCTGTGTGCTCTTTCCTGTTGTGTCTGCAACTTGCAAATGCAGGATTTTTTTTACTTTTAATAATAAATATTTAAAAGTTATTATAAAGCTACTCTAAAAAAAAAAGAAAAAGAATATACAAACATCTGTACTAGCCTTATAGATTGCATACTAAAAATAAAAAATAAAAATAATGACAGCACAATTTATACTGTAGATGCAACTGCTGCTAATTCAAATACAGCAGAGATCACTATTGTTTACTTGGAAACAGTTTATTCTACCATCTTTAATAAAATGTAGGCAAATCTATTATGTAAAAAAGAAAACTATTTCAGATTGTTCTACAGTATATATATATTTACTGTGAGGGTGATGAGGCACTGGAACCTGGTTGCCCAGGGAAGTTGTGGATGCCCCATCCCTGGAAGTGTTCAGGGTCAGGTTGGATGGGGCTCTGAGCAACTTGGTTTAGTGGAAGGTGTCCCTGCCCGTGGCAGGGGTTGGAAATAGAGGATCTTTAAGGTTCCTTTCAACCAAAACCATTCTGTGGTTACAGAATTTTTTTATTAATCTGGAAGAAAGTAAGACCCATGGAGAGCTAGGAGATGCTACTAAGAATGCCTGCAGAACTTATATTTTATCCCCTAGTGTATATTCATTACAATACAGTATTTAATTGCTATTTGTATAGTATTTTCCCAAAGGACCCTTTCTACCTTGCCATTTCATACACACCATAACTAGCTTCATAAAAGAAGAAATCTTCCATATTTTCTTATATGTTTATTACTTAATATTTGCCACATAAAATATCTGCTGCATACTCTGAAGATAAAGCACTGAACACAGAATTTTAAATTTTCTCACTCTTAAGTCTCTGAGATGGATCTTGCATATCAGATACTTTTATTCAAGAATTCTTACAAGCTAGGAACTGATTCTTTAGGCTACCACTGACAAATGATACACTGTGCACTTCTCTATCTATAGCATACTAATTGCAGCATACCTCAGGTGTAGGAATCATCTTTCTGAGAAGGTTTGCATAAGCACTAAAAAATACAAGTAAAGAAGACACATTACTGCAGGATGCTGCTGTGAATTGATATGATGTGACAGGGAGTTACTAGATATTCTGTTTTAATCATTCAGGGGTATAAAATCAAGGGCCTTGCAAAAAAAAAAAAAAAA
>VZTI01001512.1:647226-691084 GCA_013397865.1 Struthidea cinerea
AAAAAAAAGAAAAATCCCTAATCCAAGGATTTTTTTGTGACTTACTTGAAACACTATTTGAAAAAATATAGAAATTGTTCTGAGAGAAGAAAAGAATCTGAGCTTGCCTTTTTTTTTCAAATAGATGCTCTAAAAAAAATAGGCTTGTTAAACTGTACTGCCTTCAAATCACTCTCTCCATCTCAGGAAACTTAATTTTCATTTGTTTTTGTTGTTTTTTTTGACCACTACTGATAGAGTTTCAAATATATGAATAAAACATTTCTATTCAACTTACTGTGTCCAACTTGTCTCACGTCCCCTCCCCACTCCGCAAAAGTTTTTTCAGTTAAAGAAGGAAATAGAAGCTAAAGATGGGGCAATTCTCAACATGTGGAAACATGACCTGGCCTTGGAGCCTGGAAAATTCCCTATTAGCTTTTGTTTATTTATTTATAAATATATATGTATGTATGTATTTATATGTACACACATATATAAAAGCTGTCATTACCTATCTTTTAGGAGAGAACTAAGATCTCTGTTCAGTTCTGTAAAAGAGTTTTAACAGATGGCTACCTTCCCAGCAGAGGTGGAGGAAGCTGAGACGTCCCAAAAATATATTTCCTGTAGCTCTGCATCCCAGTGCTGTGAAAGGCTTCACACTGCATTCATAAGGTTCAGAGCTAGCTGAAGTCTCTATATGTGCCCTGCACAGTTAATCAATGCACACACCTTGTTGGACAGAAGTTTAGAACACAACTGAAAAGTTTATAGGAATGAAAGTGTCGGATCTGCCCTACTTCCTCTTCACACTCTTCCCCTGCTCCCCTCCTACAAGAAACAGTTGTCTGTGAACTCCAGTGTGAGCCCTTCCCATGGGCTGCAGTTCTTCATAAACTGCTCCAATGTGGGTTCCTTACACAAGGTGCAGTCCTTCAGGAATAGATTTCTTCTGCGTTATTCCCCGCCGGGTCACAAGTCTTGCTAGTAAACCTGCTCCAGCATGGGTTACCCTCTTTCCAAAATTCCTGCCAGAAGCCTTTTCCAGTGTGGACTTCTCAAGGGGTCATAAGCTCCTTTGGGCATCCACTTGCACTGATGTGGGATCCTCCAGAGGCTGCAGGTGGATATCTGCTCGCTTTTGTATATCCATGGGCTACAGGAGAAAGTCTGCCTCACCATGGTGTGCACTATGGGCTGAGCAGGAGAACCTCTGCTCCAGCATCTGGAACACCTCCTCCCCCTTCTTCTTCCCTGACCTCCATGTCTGCATAGTAGTTTCTCTCACATATTTTAACTCCTCCCTTCTCTGGCTGAAATAGCTCCTGAGCAGTAACTTCTCCCCTTTCTTAACTCTGTTACTGCAGAGGCTTTACCACCACTGCTGATGGTCTTGGCCGTGCCAGCAGTGTGTCCATTTTGGAGCTGGCTGCCACTGGCTCTATCAGACAGGGGGTGAAGCTTCCAGCAGCTTCTTGCAGAAACCGTCCCTGTACCCCCACTGCTACCAAACCTGGCCATCCAAACCCAATACAAATCAACCGGTGACTTATGCACATCAGCTGGTGCTATATAACTCTGATAAATGCCATACAATTTTTTGGCTAATAGAGTTAAGATACTGTCCATTATCTTTCACTCTGCATATTCAGTGAAAGAATATTACTTACAGGAATTTGGCTTGATGAGAAAGGAACAAAAGGCATGAACAAAGGCAAGGCCTCCTTGCTGTTCCTGAACCCTAGAATCCCTTTCACTGTACTATAATTTGTTATTCTGGCTGTTTTGTTTGGGAAGGCTGCTAAACTGTTGTATCCCAGAGCAAGTTGGTAGAGAAAAAAAAAAACAAGAGCCATTTGGGTTGTCTTGCTACAACAGAGTTATGAACTTTTAGATTTGCAGTATGTCAAGAGGCAAAATTTTGAGCAGCTATTCAATACTTAGGAATGATTTTAATGATGTTTAATTCCCTCTTGCATAATGTTGTTACTATGGCAACTAACAATTCTGATCTGGTGAAGCCAAAACTGCTTTCAAATTTCAAAATATTTCAATAGCATGTTTGCTTTTTTTTTAAAATAATGCATTTAGACTTCACATGTTTCAAAATGTATGAATAATGACACCACAACATTATGTTGACACAGTAAACAGTCAAATAGTAACTTGGGACAGAAAGATTGCAAGAGCCTCTGATAAGAGTCTTTGTTGCTAACTAGGACATGCAGCAAAAAAAAAGCATATGCCTGAACCAAACACAAGTAAGATCCCCTAGTGTATCATCTGTGTAAGGGCGTTCAGGCTAAGAAACTAAAGCCACACCTTGACACAGGCAGTTTACTATTTTGTTTCCTTTTTTCTGCCTGTTTACAAAAATCACTACTTTTTTTTTTTTTTTCCAGAAATCATCATCCAATAATTTGGTTATGAGGCATTTGATGAGAAGTGAATTGGCTTGCTGCTTATGCAGAGAAATGCTACTTTTTTGTTCATTGCACACCTTTACTCTTCTCCTGTAATGCTACTGCTTAGAGACTCAAAACTTTATTTTAACTTTTAAAGGTAAAACTAAGTATTCCCTCAGCATCCCCTGGCTTGGTCTATAACAAGAAATATTCACTTTGAGTAGGAGTCTGCATTCCTTGTAAAAGTAACTCGCTTGATGGCTTCAGTGGGAGTCTTAGTTGCAGAAAGAATTCAAGATAGAGCTTATAAATATGATGTGCAGCACTTCTGTATTCCTCGTAGGGCAGCCAGAAATATGGAATTCTACATGCATATACCTATTTTCAGAGGCTACTTAATAGAATTACATTGAGTTTTAATAAATTCAAAGTATGGATTTTGCAAAGTATGTTGGGATCATTCTGGAGGAAAAATGCTGTCGTTTTTTGTAAGATAACATTAAAAAAGGAGAGAGGAAATGAGAGAGGAAATAAATGGCATCATAAAGCAATGCACCTCTCTTTGAAAAGCTCAGTAGATCACAAAAATCCTCATGGACATGTTAAGTATATAAAGCATCTAAACACCTTTACAAAGCAGTTACTCATTTCAATGCTCTGATAATATTAAAAACTCAAAATATGGCTCTTACGGGTTAAATAATTTTGATATACATGAGTTTGGAGCAGACAGTGGAAGCAACTGGATTCTGTTTATTTGTTTCCTTACAGTTTCATATCCAGCTTGGATAGTTATTGTCTCTCAAACAGCTCAAAAAGCTTCTTAGACTCTCCTGGTTCCTCATTGCAAAGCACCAAAGGAGCCTGTCTCAAAAGCAGCTACTACAGACAAATTAGAGGATGTGTCATACTCAGTACAGTGTATGGCAAGAGCTATTATGTGCCCTCAGGTGCAGAAAGTCGTAGAGAAGAGGCACTCCACTGAAGCCCTGTGTTGGTTTCTCAGGAAGACTCCAGAACCGACAAGAACAAAATCCAGTAAGCAGGTACAGAAAATTTTAGAGTGGCAACATGGAAAACACAAAGAAGCAGAAACTGTTTTTTTAGCAGAACAGAGTAGCAGCAATTCATACTGACTGTGAATGTTTGGGATAAATTGAATTCTGAACCAACAAAATTCATTCTCTCTCTGGGCAAGATAATCTGGAGACAAAACAATTGTGACCTATCTGAGCACAAACCACAAATGGTTTTGGAAAAATCCATGAAGAGCAACAAACAGAAAGTGAAAGAGTACATAGAAAAAGTTACTGTGAGAAATTCACTGCTGTTTTTGGGAAGGGTTGCTTGCATCCACCTTCTTGAACAATGAATGTGAATTATTCATTTATCTTTATTTTTTTTAATATCTTTAAGCTCTTTTCAACACTTAACCAACAATTTAACATTTCAGTTACACACACACACAAGAACTTCAGTGATAACTGTGAGGTTACTGCTTTGTTTCACATCGATTGGGGGTGGGTGTTGTTGTACTGGGTTCAGATAAGGACTGGGAGAGATCACTCACCAAATACCATCATGGACAAAACAAGGCTTGAACTAGAGATATTAATTGAATTTATTGCTAATAAAATCAGAGCAGGATAATGAGAAATAAAATAATACTTTAAAAACACCTTTCCCACAACACTCCCTCCTTTGCAGCTCTATCTCCTTTCCCCAGTGGCACAGGAAGACAGGGAATGAGGGTTATGGTCAGTTCATCGCACATTCCTTCTGCCACTGCTCAGGGAGGAGTCCTTCCCCTGCTCCAACACAGGGTCCCTTCCATGGGAGATAGCTCTCCATTAATTTCTCCAACATGAGCCCATTCCAGAGCAACAATTCTCCACAAACTGCTCCAACAGGGGTCCTCCACGGGGTCACAAGTCCTACCAGGAAACCTACTCCAGCATGAGCTCCTCTCTCCATGGATCTGCAGGTCTCTGCCAGGAGTCTGCTCCAGCATGGGCCTCCCGTGGGTTCCCAGCCTCCTCTCAGGTATCCACCTGCTCCAGTGTGGGTTTCCTCAGGCTGCAGGTGGATCTCTGCACCCCCATGGACCTCCAAGGGCTGCAGGGGCACAGCTTCTTCACCATGGTCTGCACCACGGGTTGCAGGGGAATCTCAGCCCCAGCACCTGGGGCACTCCCTCCCCATCCTTCTGCACTGAACTTGGTGCCTGCAGAGTGGTTCCTCTCACATATTCTCACCTCAGTGTTCTCTGGTTGCAATTACAACTGCACAATAACTTTTCTTTTTCTTCTTCTTAAATCTGTTATCATGGAGGCATTACCATCCTTTCCATTTGGCCCAGCCTTGACCAGTGGTGCGTTTGTCTTTGGAGCTGCCAGGCATTAGCTCTGCCGGACATGAAGGAAGATTCTGTCAGCTTCTCACAGATGCCACCCCCATAACCCCTCTGCTGCCAAAGTTTGGCCACAGAAACCCAATACATGGCATGTTTTTTGTTTGCTTTTGTAACTTTTTTTTTAATATTTTTAAAGAAAATTTCATAAACACAAAACTTGATCTAATTTTAACCTGACATCACCCCTTAAATTAAGGTGAAAAGAAAAGAAAGCCAGAAAAAAGGAGAGGAGGATGCAAGCTGAATAAATAGCTCCTTGAATACCCTGAAAGACAGTGTAATTGCTTAGGAAGGAGTGTGCTGAAATCCCAAGTTTGGCAGTACACTCACCATAGTAAAACCGAAGGAACGCTTTGAACTGTCAAGTGCCACAGTGTAAGGCTATTGTAAATACTCCATGGAACATTTATAAGGGCACCTCTAGAAAATACCTAAAATTCACATATGGTTTTAGCTAAATGCAATGGGTGTTCTGTTGTTGCTTTTAATGACACACTATATCATGTGCAAGTTATAGGTACATATCAACATCTTGCATTGTATAATCCTACCATACTTCACTGAAATGTTAAGCTTTCAGCACTCTCGCCCACAATATGATAATTACAGCCATTCAAGCACTAAAACTGGCACATTTCTTTTCCACAGAATATCATGGGTTGTTCAGACATTTCACACCCCACCTCCTTCTACAATTTTCTAAGTAACACTAAGATAGATATAAAAAGTGAAGATGGCAAACAGTGTGTGCCAGATAAGACTGTGAAAAGCAGACCTTTATCCTCAGTTCTGTTCTTCACCTGCAACACGAAACTGCAGAAACTTATTCTCCCTTCTCCCTCCTTTCTCCTTCCCCCATCATATGATAATGTAAGATATTCCTCTTTGATCTTTCCAAACATATTTCAAGCTCTTTTGAAGACTGTGCATATGTAGTTTTTATAAATCCTTTAAATTTTTTATAGTTTTAAAGGCTTCCTGGAGTATAAGAAGCTTTTAAAATTTAATATTCACACAGCCCATCCTCTTGTGTCTATCTTCAGGAATGCTGTGAAAACCATGCTGAGTGCCCTTGTTCTTTGTGTTACCCTCCTGGAATTTCATGGCTCCCTGCATGCACAATCATACAAAATTGGTTAGTAAGGAACACCTTGAATATTTTCTGCTAGGAAGTATGCCTCTGTAATGGATAGTCATTCTGATTTTAGAAAGCCTCAGGAAATGGGTGTGTTATTTCTATTTTTATTATAGCAGTTACATGGGTTTACAAAGATATTTTTCTCCTTTCTTAAAAAAAAAAACCACCAACAAAAAACAAGAAACCCCACATCACTCTTATAAAAGTGTTCATGAGTAGCTGGAATTGAGAAAATTCCTGGAAGTGCTAAAGGCTTTGAGAAAATGTTAGAAAAGAATAATTGCACTAATCCTACTACTAGTTTAGTTATTCATTTGAGTTTGATTTATATATTTAAGTGCGTTAAATTATACAAGACAATATATTCACAGAGATTCATAGGGTCACTTAGGTTGGGAAAAAACCTTTAGTATCACTGAGTCCAAATGATGTCCCACTAAAAAGGACAATCTTAAAATGTAAAAAAAATCTGTGATGAATTTTAGATGTCATATGCAAGGCAGAAGAACTGGGGTTAGGGAAATAGTGAACTGAAATTTTATGTCTTTTGGAATTCATGCAGAGTTGCCAACAAAAATTTGTCTTAAAATCTTAAAAAATAGTGTCAGACATGAGTATGGTAGAACAATTCTTTGCAGTCTGGAATCCACAATCCACACAAGAGCACAATGATGTTACTCCTCTGCTTTGTGACTAAATGGACAGATGTAAATCAAAATTGCAATGATCACAATAGAGGTGATTGTTTTATATTTTTTTGGCAGAAATATTGTTGTCTTCTGCAATATCCTTTCAGTAAATTGATTTAGATATAATCACACGTATGCAATTGAAAGTCATATTGGTCTTGTAAAGAAGTAGAGGATAGAACCAATGGAGGCTTTCATGAATCAAATACAATGCTTTTTATATTTCACTGTTTTTACTATGACACAACAGAAAATGAATTACAAAGTTAGAACCTATGTATGAAGAAAATAAAAGCTGTTACAGCAGTATGGTGTGTTGATTTCCTATTTCTCCTAAGAATATCCTATTAAGGCCATTTTGATATTTTGTAGAAGTACTTCAAATGTTTACAAAAACTCAACATGAAGAAAATTTGTTCCTAAAAAGCGTCTCCTCTATGCATAAAATGAAATTTCATAGGGGTAAAGGCACTCAAACAGTAAAGTACAGAGAGTATTATGCACTTAAACTCGCGAAGAAAATTATGCATTTTAAAGAAATAAATAAAAAAATTGCTTATATAAATATGATTTTATATTCAAAACCAGAACAAGACAAAGTGCTTGGATATTCCTTTCTAGTTGCAAATGGAGCAGTTTTCAAGGGTGAACATAAATAATTGGTAGAGGAGTGACTGGGGTGAGATAGCACTCCACCATTTGAAGCCACCATTATCAGGAAATGCTTCTTCCTCCAAACAGCATTGAGACCATCTACAGATTAAGTTCAATAGCATCCCATTACATATTAAGAATAGCACTAGATTACCTTGACACCAACATTCCCTTTTTCCACTATACAATATATGACTCTACATCTACAGAGCAGCTTATTTTAGCTATTAAAAGGAATAAATAACCACACCCCAAACAAGAAGGCCAAGTTTGCAGGAGTGTGCTTGTATTAATATTGTCCTCACATTTGCTATTGAAGTCAGGGGTGATCCCCTGTTATCCTAATCATCTTCTGTGAGCCTGCTTATGACTTTACCCTCCTTCTCTCCATGGTCAGCAAAGGGAACCAACCGGCCCTTTACCAGTAGCTTCTTCCCACTCCTACCCTGCCATCAGCTTTGGGAGGCTGCAGGCAAACATGGGGCTGTGGGATTACAGTCCCAGTAGTCAGCAACCATCTTTGCTTCGTCCTGCTGCCTGCTGACCAACACTACTCTGTACACGGCCCATGCAGATTTAATGTGTAACAGACCAAGTAAATCACGACTTTGCTTGAATCCAGCAATTGCTGTGATATTTGTTTCATTTTCTACTACTTATAAGAAATCCCCATATTCCTAATTTTTTTGAGAAACTCCTCTATATTGGACTATCAAATCAGAAGGGTCTTGATGCTGTTACCATAGGGGAATGCAAGGCAAGAGTAATTTATTTCCACGGGATTTGTCTGAAATATTTCTTATCACAATGATTGCTTTTACTTTGCTGTTAGGGATTGCTGTCTGTCTTTGTAAGCTGAGTCCTGATTTTTTCACCTCTGTACACAGAGATTTGCAATGTGCCCATTGCTTCATTACCTACAAGTCATACTGACACCAGCAATAAAGGAAGTGGAGGTGGTAGGATTTTCCTTTTCAAGCTTGGCAGCATCAGAATTGCAAGTATAAGCTCTGTCTCTTAAAAGAACTCTTTTCTTTTGTGCTGAGAAGCCAGCCAGCATTTGTCACTAGAGTAACACAGAGATAGGAGCTGCTTCTTTGTTGCTGAACATTCAAAGGTATCTATTTTCCTTTCAATAGGTCCATCAACTCCCACTTAAAATCAATGAGGCTTAAGCAGAGTCCCAGGATTTCATTCTAAGACCAGTACCATTTCTTAACTGGCCCACAGAAGAATTGGTTTCCTTTGTGTTGATTTCTTTCAAAAATCCTTAATAAATAATTTGGGTTGACCTTGATCAAAAACACTGAATTTGCAAATTACTTTGTGTGCATAAATACACTAAAAAATACAGGAACTAGCTATTTACAGTATTAGTTATTCCTTTTCATTTCAATACTGTCTCTATTAAGCAACATTAAAAAGACTAATATATATTTTTAAAAAGCAAACAAAAAAATTACTTTTAAAATTAAAATAAAAAACATTACATGAAAGAAAAAGATATTTGTTTGAACCCTTGAAGAATTACCTTGTCCCATTTAGATTAGAAACATTCATTCAAAGAACCCCCATGAAGTGAGATGAGACTTGACGATATACCACAAGGACCTACACAGCATGGGAAATTCAAAGGAATCAGGGGCATAAGTATTTTTGTCCTTGATAGAACTCCATATTTCACCTATTATTAATCCAGATTTTCTTTTTAGGTGTAATCATGGAAAAAGAGTGACAGAAATGCAAGTTAATGCCTATTAGTTTCAAAGGGGTTTTATACAGCTTTAATTTGGTTTATTATTTCTCTAGCCCAATTCCTGCGTTAACTTTTATTTACCTGTCCTCATTTCCAATGAGAATTGAATATGTCTGAGATTGTTTATATACCTCTGCCTCACCAGAGATGGAATATAAAAAGGCAGAATAGAACTCTCTGTACAGGCAAAAAATAAAAAGACGTAAGAGAGAAAAGAGTGAAGAGAAACAAGTGAAAATTAATTCTGAACCTACTGTGGAATAAAATATGAAGAATTTCAGGCAATGATTTGTAGAAAATAGTGAAACGCAGGAAATACGCTCTTATGGCAAGCAAATTATCTTTTTCATGTGTATGTTCCTTAAAGGCAATATTTGAATACTTTGAGAATCATGCAGAACACTCTTCTGATCTGTTCTCAAAGTCCATGGAAATACTTTGCAAGCCTGAAATAAATTGTTAGTAAGGCTTCAGCTGATTCAGCTCTTGGTAGAAAAAAAACATCAGGTTTGTTCAAAGCTTATTGGGTTCAAGATATCCACCAAAAAACCCAAAAATTTCCAATAAAGCCTGTACTGGTTTTTTTTTGACTAAAAAACCCCCATGATGCATTTTAGAAATAGGGACATGACCAGTTTGCACAAAATCATTGGTCTGATTGTACAATAGCTGCAATTTTGTTTTTCACAACATGACCAAAACAATTATCAGGTATTGGGCTTAAGTGGAGCTGTGGAAACTCCTTCAAATGTGACAAAGATTGAGGCTGGAAATTGAGGGCTTTTGGAAGTAAAGGCTATAAAAAACCAGAACTCTAAAGGGTGGAAAGGATCTCAAATCTGTAACAAAAAAAGGATGTAGAGAGTGGAAATATTTGACAGAAATGACAAAAAAAGAGCCATTCAACTGATCAAACTTGTTTACCCATATGCATCTACTTCCTTAGCCTTCCTTTCAATTGCTTTAGCATTAAATCTTCATCCCCAGAGACAAGGAAGAACATTGCTGCCAGAGATAATCATACCATAGCCTGTTGGAAGCATGGACTTGTCTCTGAACTCGTCAAAGAAGTTGAGTGTTTGGAAACAGCAAGTTGATGATATTAATAGCTGCTTGCCTTTTCCTCACAGGTAGAACTAATTGATTAGGGAAAGGGAATGTCTTCCAATCACATCTAAAATCTGCTTACAATCTGGTTACACATCTTCCAATCTGGTTCAAAAATTACTGATAGATGAACTATGAGCAGATAACCTTAGTGCCATAGGAAATCAAATTTAAAACTCTTTTGAGAACAAAACAAAAAGAGATACCCCGCAGAGACCTAAAACTGTACAGTGCAGCTGAAGTGTTCAACTTAGCAAAAAAAAAAAAAAAAGAATCAACACATAAAATGTGCCAGAGTTTGTAATTGGTACCATCTCTGCCTTGTTGAAACCTAGAAAGAGCTGCTTTTTCAAAGTACCTGGAGAAGGACAAAAAGAAAAATAAGAAAAAAAAATTATGAGAAGGTACTGGAATATAAGACAAATTGCTTTTGGAGAAGATGGGGAGTATGTAATGATGTTTGGCATCTTTACAATTTCTTTTTTTTATTCCTATATCTTCCTCAAAATTTCCATCTTGTGCTTGCACTGGATGCTCATCTTGAAATCGTTATAAGGTTTTTATGAGACATCTTTCCAATATATCTCATTTACATTTGACAGACAGGGAAACCAAGGCAGCATGATTTGAACTTATATAAGATTTTTGTGTCTTGCAGACCACAAAGAGAGCTAGATAATTCAGTTACAGATTTGTGCTGTTACAGGTTGCCTTGACCAAAAGATTTACTTTATATCTACTAAATATTTTCAAGAATAAGTAAAAAAAAAAAAAAAGTAACAACATGTTACCTCAATGCAACAGTTAGAACAAAACCATGAGTCAGACAGAATTAACAAAGGAGAACAGATACGTAGACTTTTCTATGCCAGGAAGAGTTTCCAACCTAGTATCATCACCTTAAAAAGTAAGGCACCTGTTCAGCTCTCAGTCCCCTCAGCTTCCCTTCAGTAGTAACTGGAATAATTAGCCTGTCTCTCCACAGCAAAACAAACACCATTGAAAAATCCTGTCCCACTCCTTCTTGATCCCAAAAGACAACAGTCTGAAACAGGCAAAACCAAAAAGAAAAAGCAACAAGAAAACTGTCTTTCATATTCCACTCCATGTCCTGCTCCGTAGTACAATTAGTGCATCTCCTTTTGCAGCCAGCAGACAACCTGTGACATATTTACTAATGCATGCTATGTACAAAACAGTTTTCTGGGAAATCTTGAGCTTCTCTTTGCTGTCCTTTCAGGTAAATATCCAAGTGGGTATTGCCTTGGCAGAGTACAGAGCTGCTCTTGATTAGTTGCTTCAGCATAACAGAAAAGGTGTCTCACTGAGGCCAAACAAGGTGGGAGAACAGAGATATCAAGTTCCCTCGTAAAAGAGAGGCTGTATTAACCAAACTATGCAGGCAATTTTTAAAGCATGGAAAAATACTGCTCTTCAAGAAGGACTATATCTTTTGCATAAACTAAACTAATGCCACTGCTTATTAGAGATGCTCTGAAAATTAAATTTTCATCTCTCAGAAAGACTAGGCTTTTGTTTTGTTTTTACTTTTCTTGAATCATAACCAAGCATTGCTGCTGAAGAATTTCTCATGGAATTTCTCATGGAATTCCAAAGCATTAAATTCCTAGCTATCAAAATATATTGATTCAGCACTGTCGGAGCATGATCATAACAGAGCCTAAATGGAGCTAATTGCTTAAAATAAAGCATTACCACTTCCTCTGTTGATAGAGGCATTTCCAGAAAAGCCAGCACATATGCAACTGATCAAAATCCTGACTATTGCAAAACCTGAGTTGCAGTACCTACTGAGTGAATCTACATGGCAGAGTGCAGGTGACCTTGAGGCCAAGATTTATGTTAAATTCCATATTATTTACCCTCAGAAACACAAAGGACCCAATGTGAATTAGATTGCATGCACAAAGGGAAAAGCCAGGGTACACCCTGTGTTTAGACGGGCATGCTGTTACCTGCCATGTAGGAATGCATGACCATGTACTCCTATGCAACATTTATAGCACCTTCATGTGATCAATACCAAGCTAAAAATACAGTCTGGCATCCTTCATGTAAAGGCACAACATCATTTGCTGTGAGGACAAGTGGAATTTCAATCCTGCAAGAGCAATATTCATAGCTGGAGCTGTGTCTTGGGAGTACAGTGGGACTTTCCAGCCCAAAGACCTAGAAATAGTCTATTTGTAAGCAAGCAGTCACTTATGTTCAAGAACAGTGTATTTTTTACAGCTACCAACTGAAATGTACTTAGCCATTCTTTCTAAAACAGTGATACTTGAAATAACGAGGATTAGGGCGAAGCAAAAAAGAAACATGTTGTCTTGTAATGACCTTTCCAACCAATGTTTCAATGTGCAAAGAGAACTCATGGTGTAATTCACCTACGACTAACGACTTTACTGTAAAATTAACACTACATTTAATCCTCGTTTATAAGTTATCTGCTTTCCTGAGGTATGTCATAGTTTGGACACACACATGAGCATGCAGGAATTGCGTAGCATTTCTAATGGGAAGGAAGAAAGGACACCATGATTCTGCACAACTGACATAAAAGTTTTGAAAGGGATTTGGAAGAAAAAAGAGAACTGAACCTTTCACCTTTAGCCTGTGGAAAACCACAATAAGTGCTGCCATTGAAACTGGCAAAAATACTCAGCTTTCATCTTAGTTCTGGAAGTGAATCTTCAAGCACATTATTACAGCTCAAATCAATGCTGCATGGCTGGTAATTCTTCGTACAACTTAGCTTGAACTGGAGTGAAAAAGAGAAAAAGAGAGCAGCTCTAACAAGACTGAAGAGGAACTGCAGTTGTTCTTAACAGTATCCTTTGAACTGAATACTTTTGCAGCTGCTCCTTGAGGATAAACCACCAGCTTGTTTCACAAGGTCTGAATACGAATCGAGTGCGCAGAAAGTGGAGTAGCAGATGTGTTGCAGACCAACACACCCTACCCACTGAGAGCCACAGGCCACCCAACCACAGGAGCAACTTCAGAGGGGAAATTGAAGGACCACAAAGTGTGACCTCAAATTATACAAATCAGTGGCCACAAGCTCACAGCAATAGTCAATGGTGCATAAACTGTGGTTTCAGTTACAGAATGGCTGCATAGATGTCTGATTGAAGTGGGTGAACAGGATCATGAATAAATGAAATGGTTCAATTCTCTGTGCTACGTGAAAAGTGTCTTGCAAGAACTACAGATTCCTCTAAGTTACATGAAGGACAAGGGAATACGACTAACTAAAAACCCCAGAAATTTGATTCTGAAAAACATATCCACAACTTGATATATATATATAATTTTTTCCCCTTGTAAAACAGACATGGGAAAAAGAACCTTAAAAAACAAACCCCAACCCCACACCAGCACAGTTTTAAAGATATTTTGGAGTTATGGATTTGGGCATTTGGATTTCTGGGGGAGGGAGTTGTGGGGTTTTGATTGTTTGTTTGTTTTGTTGGGGAGGTTTATCAGATAAAATGAAGAGTGAAAAAGAAAAATAAAACAAAGAAAAAGAAAAAAGAGAGAAAATTTTATTTCCTCACCAAAAAAACCTGAATACATGATGGTATGTGACTTAGTTCCCATGATATTGGATTATCATGAGAGCGAGTGAATCTTTCCACATCCTTTCTGACAATATCTTTATTATGAATGACATTACCACAGATGGCAATTTTTCTGTTTGTGATCATATTTAGCTAGTAAACTGATAATGCTGGAATTAAAAGGCAAATGTTTGGCACAGAGTCAAAAATTTAACTCAAATAGAAGTTTCAGGGCATTTGACATGTGCTAAAGTTTATTGAAAGAAGAAAGAGTGATGTCTCTTACTATCATAAGACAATGACTGATTTCCACAACACAATTTATTGTTCTACTCTCTGTCTCAGAAAACCATCACTATGTGTTTGTTGTTTTTTTTTTTTCCCTTCTTCTAAACTCTTGTAGTGCTATTTAGATTGAAAGTAAAAAAAAATAAATATGCTGCTTCTTTACACCTATCACAGGTCTCAAGTGGGGAGAGTAGAAAGGAACTAGGGAGGGGGAGAGTAGGGATGAAACTCTTCTATGCAGTAACAATTATTTTCAAACAGTGTTACATTCGATTGCAGGAAACACCTCTCATTCTTTAACACTGAAGCGCATTGTGTATCGTCATGGTTGATTTAACGCACACTGTATACTTGCTGCATATTTGACAGCAGCTGAGTGCCGCATTTGGACCCAGTTACAATATCAACAGTTCTAATAATTATACTGTAGGTCTTAAAATATTTGGTCTTCTTCTTAAAAACAGCTCACTGAAACAATGTTTACATGAGAGGATCATTTAAAACTACACTAAGTATCCAGTCTTTATGTTTTCAGAGAAAAGCTTCAAATCATGTTTAGAATCTATTATAAAACTTCAAAATAATTAAAAACAACTGTCAAAATCCAATACTAAAGATTTTTTCTTTAAATCTACCTTGATATAGTATTATACCCAGATTGCTTTCAAGTCACTTGATATGTAGACTATTCTTCAAATTTAGTGCAAGAGAAGTAGTCATAAAAAAGTATTAATCCAGATATTTTATTTTACCCACTCTGTTGGGTTTTTAATTTTTATTATTTTTATAGGAACTTTTCCATTTGTCAGATTTCTTTTCTCCCAAGTATGCAGAAGTAATATCAAAGGTGTTTGTGGCAATTCCATTGAAGGAGTCAGGGGCCAGTAGAAGGACAGAGCCTCAAAGATGTAATATATCTTAATTTATCAGACATTTAGAAGTTGGGGTTGGGGGGTGGATGTGGAAATCAAGTAAGCAATAAGCATTGCTAGTGTTTCATAGATTCAGATATTGTTTATGATAGCGGAAAATCACCAACACCATGACCTCTCTCTAGTAATGGGACTCTGATGTTGTGAAAGATGGAGGGAAAAGAAATTCACTCTTCAATTAGTAAAAGGCACCGACTTTCTAACAGCAGGCAAGTTGCATTCTGTAATACTGTACATAGAATGAACACTGTAGCAATTTGATCAATCACCTCCTTTTTATGAGTAGTCAGTACTGTCAAATTGGAATGCTGTAGAAACCAAGGGGAGTTAAGATACATGAAATGTTACATAATCACGGTCTTAAACTGCAGATGATTTTACCAGCAGAGGACTGCCAGGGCCTTTAAACATGGAGAGTGTCAGAGATTCATTGCTGGGTCGGCTTTCTTGACTCTTTGTCTTAATCAGGACAAAATGCACCACGTCAGTTTGAATGACAAGCTTCTTTGCTAATGGGATTTATTGCGAAAGCAGCATAATGAATTGAACAATTCTGAAGTCAGTTGTAAGCATGAAGGACAGTAATTAGTGCTTACAACTTCTGACTCTAAGAAATTTACATAGTCATTGAGCTGGCATTCGAGCTTTCATGGCTGAATTAAAATTAAATATTTACAACAAGGTTGTTTGCGTGTAAGACAAAAATTACAGTCCCCTATAAAATTTATTTACTTGTAAAATGAAAAAATCATAGCATAATTTGTTATAGATTTTTGGATTCTTCATCGCCCATATACAATTGGCTGCTCCCCCTGGGAAAAAGACCTTCTACAGCTACAAGCTGCCAGAAAAATACAGTTATGCCTTAAAATCCTAGCAAAACTAGTATATAAAATACAGCGTACTGGTTCATTGAAAAAAATAAGCTTTTTAGATTATATAAACACCTTTTTGCTGTTATTACAACATCTATTTAGGATTATCATAATAAGCATGAACTTTAACACACTTCTTGACATCACCTCTATGACACCAAGTGTTTAGACCAAAATTTTTCAATATTATTCCCTCATGATATGAAAATAAATGGAAAAAAAAAAAAGAAATTCACTAAGTCACAAGCTATGCTCAGCTAGTGAAGTCTATTGATTCATGCAAGACTTCAGATTGGTTACTATTTTCAGAAGATCTATTTGTAAGTGTGGCGCATTAAGATTTTCTACAGAACCAAGAACAAACTGGCCTTGGGACAACAGTGCCGAAAAACCAGTATCTACAAAATACAGAGGCATACAAGCAGTGTGAACTTGATAGAAGTAACAAAAGAGCAGAATTGATAATCCTCTCTGTTTTTCAGTACAGGTGCTTGACAGAAGAGGACAAGCACTACAGCCTTTGACAACAGCAAGAGAGGAGACAATAGCCACTTAGAGATGGATTTCAGAACAAGAAGAGAGGAACTAAATATTTCCATGACAGACATGTTTTTCCTTGGCCTTCTGGCCTGTATTCTACTACAGTAAAAAAAAACCAAAAAAACCAAAAAGAAATCCAAAAAGATTTTTCAAAAGGGACTCAATACCTTTTTTACAAGTGAAAAGCTGTCAGCTACAAGACAACTGAGATGGCTTTCACCCAACCCCAAATACAGCCAACTGCTTGTGAAAACTCCACACCAGTACTCCCCTTAAGACTTTTGCCTTTAACATGCAACCCTCACCTGGTTTAAAGTTCCAATCTAGAGGTATATGGCTCACTAGATGCAGCTGTTCATGCTGCTCAGTAAAATGTATCACTTCTGTTTCTAGGGCCACTATGATCCTCAAAGGTGGATTTAGGAAGTGAAGAACACTTCAATACAGAAGTATCAAAAAGCATTGAAGAAAGAAACTTCATGTAGAAATGCATGAAACCTATTTCATCAATCATTCTTTGATTGTTGCCAATCCTTTCTTTCATTTGCCAATCCTTTCTCAAGCCCTTGAGCTCCTCTTGGATTTCTTTCTCCTAGGTCTTCCAAATTTAAGGTGTTTTATTTTTTATTTAACAATCATCAAGCCATAATTTCCCATGACCTCATGACAACGTATGAGCATATACTTTATCTAAGGCAAGTCAATTATCTGCTTTATGCCACATTATTAATTCTTTATCACAGAAGGCAGACTAGGCACCTCCTGAAGATAAATATCTTGTAAAGCATGTTATACTATACCCATCTTGCTATATTAGGAAGACATTAATTGAAGTGTGTTATCTATCTTTCCAACCAAGAGTAACTTTGATATAAAATAAATTATGCTGAATAGGATGAACTCTAATGAAGTGAGTTAGGACTGTTATTTGTATAGTCAGCTCCTTAAGGAATCATTTAAAATTTCTCCTAATATAAAAAGACTTGGAGTATTCTTATGGCATTAATGACTTTACTGGGAAGAAACATCATGCCATTAGAATATCTCAGTACATGTTGCACAGGTAATATGGTATTGTTCTATTTAAGTACATATAACCTGACGCTAACCTTTGGTGATCCTCCTTTTTTGTCAGCTGGTAAACACGCTCACACATGTCTCTCAATATTGCTAACTTTTCAAGAAGAGAATAATTATATACTTCCATCTCAATTATTTTCAAATTAGAAAACAAAAGTCACAAAAGAGAAATGAAATTCCATTGAGAGGGAAAAAATTAATTTTTCTAATTTTTTAATATATTTCTGAACCATCATCACTATAATAACTAAATACCTCACAGATTTTAACACAATTGTCTTCCACATCACCACTCAGAAGTAAAGCTGTGATAATATTTCTATTTTACAGCTGGGGAACTAGGGCACAAAAACTCTACACAACTTTGCCATACCACTAGGTCAGATTAAGAGACTGCTGAAGTCTTTGTAGCCACTGGTAAGCACCTGCCTGGATCTCTAGCAAACTAGTCATCCACCTTACCAATAAGCAATCAAATAGGTTGAATCGTAGAGCAAAGACCACAATAACAAAAGAGAAATGAAACTCCACACATACAATCATTAGCTTTCTGAAGAAGTGTTTTATCCACGTGGCTCTGCAACTCTTACCAGAGTCCATAAACATAAAACATAAACCAAGGAACAAACTTCTACTTTACCAAGCATCTCATTTCTCTTGTACATCTGCCTCCTTTTTCTTAGTTTTCAGTATATAAAGGGAACATATGGGGAAGACTGGGAAACCTGTAGTTTTTAAATATGTCAAGTGCAGACCAAAGGCAGCCAATTCTGTATCTGGGTATCAATCACCAACCCCCACAAACAACACATGAAATGCTCTGTATACATAGAGCCATAAAAACCTGCTAAATGACTCTGAAAAATATTTTAATTTTTTTTTTTCTTGTAGTATGCAGGAATAAAGAAGAATTAGAAAATGGCATCAATTAAGGGAGAGTGCCTGCTCTTCATCAGAGCGCATAATCCGAGATTTTATTTTATTGTCTGTATTCCAATACTGCATAGAATCACCAATAGATCTTCCACCTGCATGAGACCAGGAGACATGTGATGTGGTTGTTGTAATACTTTTCAAGAATGAGAACAGGACTGGAAAACATGAAAGTGATTCCAATGCAACACCTCATTTATCTTCCTATGTAATCTAGGATGATTTCTGTATCCTGACCATGACATCCTGAATGTTGACCTGTCTCTTCATTGAACGTCAAATAGAATTTAGACTTTTACCCATAATTTTCACCCTTGCAACAGCTAAAACTTACACTAGTAGTCCTTTCGTATTCAGACACATACTCAAAGGTATTGCTTTGTTTAGCTCTTCTGTCAGTCAATGTGACAGAATGAATGTATCTGAAGAGTAAAAAAAAATTCTCACCCAAAAAATTCTTTTGCAAAGACTTCAAGAGCTTTCCAAGAAAATAATCACTTCCCACTAAAAGTAAATCAGTAGAAAATCCAAATTTCTTCTGAAAATAAAAAAAGCCCTGACTGAAAGTTTTAATATTTTCTATTTTTTATTATATAAAGCTACTTGATAGGAATGTTTTAATATGTTAAAGTTCTCAGCCTTAAATTTTAGGAATGCTTCTAGATTTTGAAAATCATATCAGTGTTATCTACCCCAGAAAATGGCTGACAATTTGATGTATCTTTCTGTCCAGCATTACTGATTTTACATAACAAGCAGCATAACAAGGCACAGAATGATATCTTCACTCTCATATTGGGACACTTTGTTCTAGAAAGGGATAAGATAAAAGGTAGAACAAATAAAAAGTTTGAAAGTGAGCTGAAGAAAAAAAAACTAATCAGTGAGGAGCTATGCTGGTGCCTGGGCTCCTGGAGAAGAGCCCTTCATGAAGGTGGGTCTGTAAACAAGCAGCAAAGGCCACAGCTTCTGCCTGCTCCTCAGTAACACCTCAAATGGAACTTGCCTGAGCAGTACTTGAAAAGGTTAGCACATGCAAGGTGAGCCCTTGTGCAGGACACCTGAAAATGAAGCAAATTTCTTGTGTTTGCTTTCTTTCTTACCTCCCAAGAACCTAAAGAGAGCAGAACCACCATCTGCTGCTCCTTTGGGAGGAAGCATAAAAGTCAACTTCAAACTTCAATGGCAAGCACCTGCTGTGTGTTTGCTCTAAAATACTTATCACGTAAAACCAGTTTCAGTGGATTGAGGTTTAAGGTCTAAGCACACTGAGTGGAAACAGATTGCTCACAGCTATGTTTATTTCTTTATAAATGTCTTTTGATTACTTTTGCTTAATACAAAATTAGACACTGCATTGCTCTTTACGACAGCACTCTGAGGACCTGCTCTTTTGTTCTTACTGTATTAGTCCAATTCTTCTTTAAAGCAATTAAAACCTAACCTTTCCATTTGTGCCAAATTAGTAGGAAGATGAATCTTTTTTACCCATAATTGGGAAGCATTTTCTTTGTTCCTGAATCTAAAAAAGTCCTAAACTCCAACACAGATGTTTCATTATATGACACCTGTGTAATTGTTCCCATGTTGCTATGGGAAACTCAGCTTTTTATACCTTTGAAATAATTAGGACTCTAGCAATAAGTGTTGCTTATAGTAAGGCCTGGTTGGATAATGTTTGTCAAACAGTTTAATGAATTATGCCATAATAATCTTCTGCATGAGTGTAAGGTTGCTGCATTTTCTATTTGTTGAAGCGTGACAACCAATTCAGCATGATACAACAGACAATCATGACAGTATCATACAAATATTTGTATGAGGTATTTAGCGGGTTTAAGATTACACAATGGAAATAAAAGGTTGCTATAAAAGGACAGATTCAAGTGGATGATGCTGAAAAAAGAAATCCATGGCTCAGATTTTTTCAAAAGATCTACTAGATTTTGTCCATTCCAAAGGTAAGCAGGGGGAATATGTGCTTAATTTCTTTACTTTGTCTTTGAGAACATCACTTGTACCTCAAAAACAAAATCAAGAGCTTCACTGGCATCCAGTCATGAGTCTCAGCAGTGGGCATTGCTGTGATTTCTTTTCTCTTAGATCATCAAGTCCGTACACAGGACTTTGAATTTACAGTCCTGTTACAGATTACAGTCCTGTTACAGACTGTAACAGATTACACAGTCTGAATTTTTGTGGATTTTATGTCATTAGTGAATATTTGTTTCAATAATCATTATTGAACTTTGATCAACACCCACTGTTATTTTTTAGCACTGATTCTATGAAGATGATCCTTCTCTTTGGTTGCAGGAACTGTACGTTGTGTCAATGCAGCAAGCTACCTCTCCATAAATTAACCCAGCACTGGAAGTGTAGGAACAATATGCACTCAGCTGCCTAAGTAAAGTCTCAGGATACCAAGAAGATTTTGTCATCTTGATCCCAATTGGATTCCAAATCCAGGTACAAGTTCCATCCTTGAGTTTTCTACTGCTTTCTCCTGTGAAACCAAGGAAGCAGTTTCATTCTGTCTGTTCAACAACTCTTCATCAGCAGAAGGGAAGAATAATCTCCACCTCTTATGAGCAGAGCTATTACCACATAAACTGGTTGATACACAACAAAGTTTAAAAGACTATTTATGGCATTACTGCCATTATTTTAATAATTGCATCGGAGGATTGTATTGCTTAAAACTTCCAATCAAGAACTTTTCATCAACATTAAATCCATGTTAAAAAAAAAAAGAAACCTAAAAATAGCAAGAATTCTCGCTTTGTTCTTACCCGAAGGAGACATGAATCCAGACTCTTTTCTTTCATTAGGACTACTTAAAGTAGCGCAGACATTTATCATCAGCCCTGACAGTATCTCAGAGAAAAATCAATGTATCTGTAGTCTTGTTTTTGAATTGAGATTGCCTTTTTATGAAAAAACTGGTGTTGGAAATGCTTCAAATCTTAAAAGATTTCCAGAGATGACAGCCTCAGTTTATTTACTACTCAAGTAATGATGTACTATTAGGACCTCTAAATAGACGTAAAGCTAATGTTAAAGTCCAGTGTAAATTACAAACTTGAGTAAAGGAAAAAAAAAAGATAGAAAAAAACATAAAGAATCTATGGAGGAATATAAAATTCAGGAAGGTTTATGTAATCAATACTATAGAAGACAAAATCGCCAAGATCCTCCCCCAGTATTAAAGAACCTGTTTTACCGATACAAAGTACATAGAGAAAAAGTACTCAGGCTTCCCAGTTCCTAAGGTTTTACATATAATGTTCATTTACATTTAAATGTGTTTGTATATAAGTGCATACGAATTTTGCACACAAATTTTATCAATTACCACAAGGTTAGAAATCTTAAAAACTTCTTGCCACAAAAGACCTCAACCCAACCAACGTATTTAAAAAAAAAAATTAAAAAAAAAAAAAGCAACCCAAATAAACAAAAGCATAAAAAAGGCCAATAGAGACTGGAAGTCTGAACATCAAGACAAATTAGAGAACTAAAAGGAAAAATTCAGCCTAAATTTATTTTATAAATGTTTACACTGAATCATTCAGGACATATATTTTAAGTGTTGAAGACAAACTTCTAAGCTGAATTAGAAGTTTATTCTATTATTTTTCAGATTGTTAGTCTTAGGTATCCACTCTAGTTTTCATATTTCTTTGTGAAAATTTCTTGTTTTTTTTAGTTTTATTGAGTGGGTACTAAGTCCTTGGATAAATGAACCTACACTTGAAGACCTAGATTGATCTAATTGCTAATTTGATCCTTTAATTTCACTTATATAAATAACAGACAAAATTTTGGAGTAAATGATTGTTTATTTTTTCTTCTTTACTCACGTATGGCTCACATATATTTAATTACACCACTTCAGTTTCAGTGTCAGATTTTCCTTAAAGAATATAAACAGAACAATACAGTTAATTTTCAAAAGAAAATTTTAAAAAATCAATTACAGACTAACCAGAAATAAAGCTAATCAGTTTAAAATTATTTATGCTAAAAATAACAGAGAAAATAAAAAGCACTGTATCAGTTATTCCAAACAATGGAGACCTATTTTTTTTGGACAAATTAAAAAAAAAATCCTCTACTCAAAGTAAGTGTTAATATCTAAAAGCTTTTGCCTTCTTTTGATCTTTCTTTTTATTCCAAATTTGGATTAATTTTTTTTCTTACAGAAGTATATTAGTGAGGCTTTTGTGATTAAAGCATCTTTTTACTTCCTGAAATATAGAGCTCCAAGATATTGATTCATAATTGCATATGATTTTTTTCTTAATTTATGTTTGTATTTTCATTCATTGATGGTTTTTTTCCAAAACAACAAATGTCTGTTTGTCTGTTGCTCTTATTACAGCTCACTGTTGATGAGATTTTAAGTTTTTATTCCTTGTAGTGTTCTTTCAGTGTAGAATTCTCTCTTTAAATTTAAAAAAAAAAAGAAAAAAAAAAGTATATATATAGAAAGAGAGTAGTCCTTATACTGAAGTAATAGCTATGGGTCAAATCCTCAAAAATGCTGTTGGCTTAGAGAAGAAACCTGTGACAGGGAGGTGTTTGTGAACATCATCATTTTTAATTGCAATTAATGCAGAAAAGTGAAGAAACCATGGAAACTCTTCAGACATTACATTGCTTGAAACCATGAAGCTTCGAAATCCTGAGTATGCTAAAGATACCTTTGCAATACTTAAATGGAAAATGTATGGTTTCCTACTTGAAAATTTTTATTTTTTTATGAGAAAGAATTACATCATGAAACAATTATGTTGGGAAGTACTACTTAGAAGTATCTTATGATCTCTTGTAGGAAGTGAAATTAGTCTCTCCTGACTTTGTACTTCATAAAGCATTCTTAATCACATTTATTTTTCCTATAATGTATCCTGGTCTTGTCTTTGAAAACAAATCGCAAAAATGACAGAACATTTTGAGTTGGAAGGGACACAAAAGGATCATCAAGTCCAACTCTTAAGCGAATGGCCCATACAGGGATCAAACCCATGACCCTGGCATTATTAGCACCGTGGTCTGAAAAGGAAAACAGCAGATATTTTTCACAAAGATTTTCCTTGTACATTCAAAAAGAGAGGCTCAAACAAAACATTCAGATTTTTTAAAAAACCTATGCAGAAGTGTATTTTTTGAAAGTCAAGCATCTCACATATCTCCTGTAGTTCAAGACTTGATGTTTAATCCTCTCTTTCAGAAGTAGTTGGAGATAGGGATTACAATCTAGATGCGAGGAATTAAGATTATTTTTAGGAAAAAATCTGCCTTCCAAAATAGGCCTAACTGGACATCTGAATTGCAAGTCCTTAGAGTGATAGTTAAGCATTCCATTAGTTTTGAAAAATTAAAAGGAGAGCCTTTTCTGTTCCAAAATATCCTAAAGCATTCTAATTTAATCCTTTGTAGGATTCAGACAGAGAATGGATTTAAAAGATGTCTTCTACAGTTGAGATACCAAAATATTAGATAAAAGCCAAAAATTGGTCTAGCGCAAACTAAGTCTAGACCCCTTATTTCCATTGGCTTTCCCTCTGAAAGTGCCTGAAACAAAATGCCCAAGCCTTGTTTCATGGAAAATGAAACCTATTTTCAGTGTGAAGTTATTTTATGTATCCATTTCATCTGTGACACTCCCTTCCTTCCCAGATCCTTCCCCTCAGAGCACAAATTTACAGAAAACTGACATCCATCCCACAATCCTAGTGAGAGGCACCAGAACTGAGAGTGGTTTTGTAGCTGTTCAAAAACTGTCAAAGTGAAATTGTTTTACAGCTTGCTGCTGCTTTGTCTCCAAGCTCACTTGATTTTGTTCTCTGCTAGCTTATAGCATGTCAAACATGGCTTAATATGTTATACTCAGCATTTTCTCTGTATCTGCTGTTTGTTCTCGCTCCCTTACTGCCCTGTCATGCTGCACTGTCAGATTTGTCATACAATTCAATCTACACACTGTGGACACAACATGTTTTATGTGCAGTAGTACACATCAATGCTATGTCAGCTCTAGGATCACAAAAAAGATCATTAGAGTATTATTTTATCTTCACAGGTTTCAGATGATTGTTTCACAAGAAAAAACATACCAGGAAAATAGTATACTCCTCTGAGGAGACATTCCAGAAAAAAAAGGATCCGCAACAGTGATTTGAGACAAAATGTTAATTATGCTTTTATTTTTAAATGAAAGGATGAGTAGAGACCTAATAAGCTCATCCCATCTGTGGTTTTCTTTCTTCTGTGTTCCTAGTGAATGGAATTTCGTGTCCCAGTACTGTCAGAGGTCCTTAGGGTTCAGAGCTCTTATTTTTCCTTCTTGTTCACCATGATTTTAGATGTTAATTCTATACAACATTTTAATAAAAGCCTCTGTGTTCCCTAGTAAACATAGCTGTTCAATACTGAATGTGCAAGTTCAAAGAAACAAGTTGAAAACCTTCACTTTTCTTCTCTCCGAAGAGACGCCTATTAAACTGGCAGTGATAGAATGATGGCACATCACTTGCATACATTCATTCAGTGAAAAGATCTGGCATCCCATTTGGTGAGAAAGTAATTACAATCTATGTTAACACAATATGAACGGTACATCACTGATTGAACATTGAGTTATGTTTGGTGTCAGTCATTTCTGGTTTTTTTTTCCTCTTTACTGACTGCATCTATTATAAAAGAACTGAGAAAAAAATATTATAGGAATTTTATTTTGTTACATATTGTAGCAGCTTTGTGTTTTATTTTGTTTTTTTTTTTCAGATTACCTATTTGAAGGATTTGAAGGGAGGGAGAATAAATACTGTTAACAGTGATAAGTTAAGTTATATTTAATGATTTTTCCTCTAGAAGATTTAAACAACAAAAGCAACCCCAAAACATTATCCCAATGGGGGAGACACCCTACTGCCAGGCACTCTAATACTTTTACTCCCCAACCGCAATATGTGGAATCCTTTGCAATAATTCTCTGCATCCTGGGATCAAGGCTGGAGTGGTACCATTTCTAGGACTTCAGAATGCAACATGAGAATTTCTCAGAACTGTTGATTTCATGCTTAGTCCTTAAAAATGTTTATTAAATGTCTCTTTACTAAAAGGCCCACTGTTAGCAGTGCCTGTTTATTTTATGAAGAATGTTTTGTCTGGTTATTTCATGATAAGAAAAACATCATACCCACTATTTTGACACTGAATAAGTTTTCAAAGTAACAATTTCAAATTATAGAGAAAAAAATCACCAAAAATGAAAGCATCTGTTGTTTTTTTTCAACTGAGACCTGATTCATACTTGTCCACAACTGACAGTAAGGTAAGTACTGTGTACCTTTTCAATTTTCATATTGTTTAGACTAACAGGTCTCTTCAGAGATTTCAAGGTTATAGCCTTTTTCTAAATTATTATCAATTTGTGGCCAGCTGATTCTCTGAGGATATGTGGTGAGCTGAGATGTACTGAAAGCTAATGCCTTTTTTGTCATTTAGATGGTGTGGTGGTGTCCTGTTCTAACCCCATGAAGTCACCCACTGGTGAGATGGCGAGGCGAATCACGAAAAACCAACAAACTTGTGGGTCAAGATAAGAACTTAATAATCCAAACAAAGCAAAATATAATTATAATAATAACAATAACAATAAAAACAATAATAATAATTATACTACTACAGCAATTACTACTAGTACTCAAAGAAAAAAAAAGAAAACCAAAGAATAACAAAAGATGCACACTTAAAATTGCTCACCACCCGCTGACTGATACTCAGCCAATCCCCAGGCAGCAGCTGGCTCTTCCAGTCATATTACACCAGTTCATATACTGGGCATGAAATTCTATGGTATGGAATATCCCTTTGGCCAGTTCAGGTCTGCTGTCCCACTTATGCTTCCCTCACCTTCATGTGCTGTGGCAGACCACGGGGAGCTGAAAAGTCTTTGACTTAGGGTAAGCACTACTTAGCAACAAGTAAAATGTCAGCGTGTTATCAACATTTATCTCATACTAAATGCAAGACAGCACTGTACAAGCTATGAGGACGAAAATTAACACTATCCCAGTGGAAACTAGGACAGGTGGGTTGACCCTGGATGGATGCCAGGTAACCATGAAAGCCACCCTATCACCCCTCTCTTAAGCTCCACAGGGTAGAGAAAATATAACAAAAGTCTCATGGGTCAAGATAAGGACAGGGAGCAATCACTCCCGATTATCATGACAGCCAAAACAGACTTGACTTAGGGAAATCTGTTTAATTTATTACAAGTCAGACAAAGGTAGGACAATTAGAGATAAAATAAAATCTTAAAACACCTTCCCCCCGCCTCTCCCTTCTTCTCAAGATAACCTTAGGCCCCAAATTCTCTACCTCTTCCCCTCAGTGGTGCAGGGGCCAAGGAATGGGCATCGTGGTCAGTTTAACACATGTTGTGCCCCATGTTCCTTCCTCCTCAGGGAGATGACTCTTCACATTCTTTTCCCTGGCTGCAATTGCTCCTCTTCTTATTTATGTTATCCCAGAGGAATTAACAGAGGCACTATTGCTGATGGGCTCAGCTTTGGCCAGAAGGTCTGTCTTGGAGCTGGCTGACATTTGGCCCTACGAAACATGGTGGAAATTTCTAGAAACTTGTCACAGAAGCCATCCCTGTAACCCCATCCCTACCAAAATCCTGCAATACAAAGCCAATAAAATTGTGACATTGTTTATGGCAACATTCAATAAAATATCTTTGAAATCTGATTAAATGGGATTTTTTTTGTCCCTACATATGTTTTTTCTCCTTTAAGCTAGATTTTATTAGAAAATCATGCTTTGGTTTCGTGCTATGAAAATGTCTGATACTCAGTACAAAATCTTTAATTCTTTAGGTACTCCCAATAATTTCACTTTTAAGCAACCAGACCCAATCCTCTACCACTTGAAAAGTCCTTCAAGAGTCCTTGGCCACTTAGCAATGCTACTTTTCCCGTACAATGAGATTTCTTGTATATCACTAAACTCCATATCCCTTAAGACAGTCTTATGGGATTGTCTTTTTCCTGTAACTGGGCATTTTTCCAAATATCTAACATGGTGGGTTCTCAGACTTTCTGGAAAACAACTACTGAGCATATTTTCCTAACAGTCCTGAGCATGTGCAGAACATGTAGTTAAACTGGCTGTACTTTCTTAATTTTCACATAACATATAGTTTATCAATCATGTAATAAGAACAGAAGTCCCAATGCTGTGCCCAGGACAATCAAAATTCTTAAGTTAATTTGCTTAGTTTTCAACAATTAAGACTTATGATTCACCCTGGTACTCAAAATACATCATGGCCAATTCAATCAAGAATGAACATATCTCTTCAAACTCAGAACCTCTAGGATTCTCATTAAATATGAGGCATTTATCAGACTATTTAACACCGGTATGAGCAAATTGTCTAGAATTATACACATACATTGGTGTTTGAGATCACTGTTAAGAAATATGGAACATGAATTTGTGTTATCTTTTGAGTACTTGTGCATAAGAACCTCAGTGTACTGTGATTGACTGCCAATTGACCTTATCAGCAACATTATTGTCTAAAACCCCAGTTCCTCTCATATTGCCATTTATTAAAATTCTCAACATTTATTAGAAAGGTGGGTGGAGAAGGCTATCAAATTTGACTATTTGAGCCTGACAAGCATCTTATCCTGGCAGACTGCATTAGCATTGTTGTTTCTGGACAGTTTATTCCTTTCAGCTCCTGCATTTCTTGTTCTTACTCTGTTACTAGGGTGTATCCTGTCACAGTAATATCTTCCATCTTCCAGAACAGAATACATTTCAGAAAGGTGTATCAGAACACCACAAATTCCAAGAGCTAGGCCATTTTGGACCAAACATGTTGTACTTACATCTCTACTGCAATTGTACCTGCCTGTACCCTCACTCTGGGACCAGTAAGACACATGGTAGTGCATCTATTTCCTCAGACTTACTTTTTCCTTCAAAATATTTTTCTTACTGTTTATCTATCTATGTCCAATGCCATATTCAAGATGACCCCTTAAAAATACTTAATGTTCAACTCTGAATATTCAGTTTCTGGATATGATGAGCTTCAGGGGATAATTACAAGATATCTAGCAAGAAACTAAGTACTTTAGCTGAATGATCACTGTCTGGACCTTCACAAATATTTTCTCTGTCGTAAATACTGTAGGTCTTTCTTAAGCTTAGAAATGTTACTGAATGACAAATTGTTTGTTCTGCTTCCTGGCACATTAATGCACATCTGCACTGGTCAGGAACTATTGAGATTTGGATACTTTGGCACAGCATTACACCAAATTGGCACAAAGTTTAAAAAAGGAATATGTGTATTTATTTCACTATCAAGTTGCATAATAACAGCAGTGAAAGAGTCCATAACTCAAAAAGTGCTGTAGTGCTACTAATTACTCATGTTTCAAGTAAATGCAAAAACTTACGTTTCATACTTTCACTGAATGAGAGAGCAGTAGTATGCAAATAGTAGTCTAAAGTTTTAGCAAAAATCATGTCAATAGTCTTTATTTTTAGCGTAAAGCTTTAGCTCACATACCTTGATATAATTTTCTACAGTTTAATGGTTTTAATAGTTACACTTTTTTCATGCTTCTGTCTTGATTTCTTAGCAAAACATACAAATTTTACTCAGTAAGCATACTCTGAAACATCAGAATCTCTATAGAGAATATAGCCTCAAATCAACAAGGTTTACTTTATCAATTATGATAAAAAGACTCAAATTCAAGGCGCTTCCAGAAAGCCAAAGGTGATGTCTGTGACACCTAATAAATTTGAGCCTTAATCTCTTTAAACACAACAAAAAGTAGAATTCTCACAAATGCTAAGGCACTACATTTTATGTTCATGAAAGTCTTGATGAAATTCTCAGATTCTTCATCAGCCTCAGATCATTGTTCATGAATGATGCTGACACATTTCGATGTGCAGCAAACCCTAAGCCGTGAATAGTGAGATTAGACACATATTCATCTTTTCATGATTTCCAGATATCTAAAATGTGGATAGGACGGGCAAAATGTGGAAAGGAAGTATAAAAAAAAAGGATGCTGAATTCGTAACTGAATAGAAACTACTGCTACAAAAGAGAAGATTTGGGTCAACAACACTTATTGAGAATTTGGGAGAGAATGTTTGAAAGGAAAGGAATTTATAATGGACAGAGATGCTTTACTATAGTATAATTTCAATTTATTTTAACTTCAGGGAGTCCAGTCCTATGGCATGTCTTTTTGCTTTCAAGAATATAAAACACTGAAAAACATCTAGCTAAGTATTTGTAATGGCTACAGGTTCATTAATACAAACCCTATGAAAATGCTCTATCCTACCCTAAATATGTGTGTAAATTTGGGGTTGGATTCTGTACTGTTATACTGAAGTTAATAAGGGAGTTTTTAAAACATTAGAAACACATATAGAAAAAAAATCTTCACTAAAAATAGAAAACATCAGAAATAAGGAGAAAAATTGGCAAGACAGGGGATTAACACTATACTTTTGCACTGTGCAGAAGAGCTGACAAATTGCTCTCCTCATTTTCAAGGTGTTGATTATAATTTGTATTGTATAGGGACTTGTAAGTGTGCATGCATATATCTTAAAAACATGTGTACATACTTAATTACAGGAAGCAAATGTGGTTGTGTAAATCCCCAGAAGTTGTAATTGCATTATGGTGTTATGTTTAGCATCTACTTTAATAGATTTATCTAGGCCTCCCTCTGTTACTTCAATGCATGGTGCTAGAATGTACACACAGGTAAACAATCATAAAGACCAAAATGATGAAGTGACCACCACTGGTGCTGGCATGATCTGCAGTGGGGTGATGTAGCATGGTGCACAAGGGGATTTCCTGAACCAGAGGAACCTCAGGCGAGTGGAGAGATTGATCAGGAGCCAATGGTTCATGCAATAGTGGCTCACAAGATGTAGGTGAGGCAAGGAGCAATGGTGGGCAACAAAATCCACAATCCCCACATGTAAAAGAAGCCCCTTGGGAATGTTAGGGACCAGGGCAGACAGACAGAGCGTGGTATGTCAGCCAGGGTTGTGGGGCAGCAGTTTCCACAGGAGTTCCCATGGAAGAGTATACACAAAGGGTGCTGAAGCTCTGCCAGCTCAACCAAGGAGCAATGGTGACCACCTGGCAGAAGCCACCGCCTCTCTGAGCTCTACAACTCCACGACTGACGCAGCTTTGCAGTCACCTCCAGTGGGAACATGCAGGGCACACCCCAGTGCCAGCTGCAGGGTGTGCCCTGCTCTTACATCAGGACTGGCCAGCAGCCGTGAGCACCCCTGTGGGAGGTGTGCCCAGGTACAGGAACTCCTCTGGTTAGTGACAGAGCTCCAGGAGGATATGAGTAGGTTCAGGAGTATCAGGAAGACTGAAGGAATGCTACACTACTGGAATCACACCCTACTGTCCCTGGGAAAGGCCCCTCAGGTAGACAAGATGCATAGAATCATAGAATCATTAAGGCTGGAAAAATGTCACCAGCAGAAATCCTATGGGAAGCAGCTGAGGCACCTGAAGTTGTTAAACCTGGAGAAAAGGAGACTTGGGGGGAACTTATCGCTGTGTACAACTACCTGAGAAGAGGTTCTAGGGAGGTGGGAATCAGTCTCCTTTTTCCAAGTAAAAAGCAATAGGACAAGGGAAAATGGCCTTAAGTTGCACCAGGGGAGGTTTAGATTGGATATTAGAAAAAAATTTCTTCACCAAAAGGGATTCAAACCTTGAAACTTGGTCCCCAGAGAAGTGATTGAGTGACCATCCTGGGGAGTATTAAAAGGACCATAGATGTGGCACTTAAAGGCATGATTTAGTGGTACGCTTGGCAGAGTTGACTCAATGGCTGGACTTGGTCCCAAAGAACTTTTCCAGCCTTCATGATTCTATGATTCCAGTTTCATCTAAACTGCTTGCAGGTCACAGCACAACAAAGCAGATGCACTTGTAAACAACAGAACAATGTTGGTCCTTTTCTGTTTTAAGCAGTAGAACCATGTCAATACAGTTTGAACAGTATGTTAATGATCCAGACTGCTCATTTAGAACCTAAAATAAAGAACAAAATCAAAAGTGGCTAAAACCAAAGATTTTTACCTTATCTTTATTTGTACAATTGTCAGGCTGAGAGTGTTGATATCTTCACCAGCTACAGGACAACTAAATAATTGTCTTATATTTTCCTTGTCATTCAAAAATAAAGAAAGGGGGGTAAGACTGGTATTATATTTGAGGTATTTGTTGATATACAGATATTATCCTACCATTCCTGTCAAAAGTTTGATTGTCTCAGATAATACTCAGCTAATTTAACCACAGTGCTAAAACTGTCAGTGGTACCCTTTGTGCAGTAATTGAATGGTGCTAAGGAGCTTCATGACCTTTGAAAATGCCAGCTCCCAACCAGGACCTGATGTAAAGTCTTTGCAAGCACACATATTCTTCCACAAGACGTAACTGCTGCAGCTGTCACACTCAGTTTTTTTCTAATGTCAAATTCAGTTTGTCCTGTCTTTGGTATTTTGAATTCTATGCATGCTGGTAGATGACAAGTCTTTTTATTTATTTCATTTAATGGTTTTTAGAGACTTAATCAAAACCATAGTTTTGGAAAGCTTTTGTCTAAAGGGTGAAGCATAATGTCTTGTCTCTGACTATCTACTGAGGCTTATGTATCAGTGGTCATCACCTGAAATGTCTGACAGTTTCCATTTTCTGTTGGAATATTATTTCACCTGAAGAACTTCAGCATTTATTTTAGAACGACATAGAATAGGTTATCTGGCTCCTAAAATACTGCTATTATAATGATGTTCAAGAGGGCCTTCTAGACTAAGAGATTTAACAGTGTAAAACATCTATTCATGGTCCTATTTTATTAGTATCATACACATATGTTTCTTCACATAACCATACAATAAACCAATATTTCCATGCAAAGAGTAAAATAAAAATTACAAAAGAATATGAATCGTAGATAAAAGGAGGTGATAATTCACACATCACATTCTGAGCTCAGTAAAAAGTGTTTTAGGTAGATCTCAGGAACACTGAAGGAGTCAAAGCCTATTCTTACACACTGACATCTCTGACAAAGATTATGAATCACCCTTTAGAAAGAATGAAAATAGGTACGTGTATTTAACAGCAAAATGCGTTATACAGAGAAATATTCTGGTAGCATGTGAGAGAGACTGCAATGGAAGACAGAAAAACATACAAAAGTAAACAGAGCTAAAGTACTGTTTTTCAAAAATATTATTCAAAATAGATTTTTTTAAATTTAAAAATAGGCAAAATAACAAAACATAGAAACACTTAATTTCACTCTTCTAGTTACTTGTTTGCTTGTCTTTATCCCAAGACAACCTATGAGTTTTCTAACTTTATTCTTAGGATTCTCTTCCCCATCTTACCAGACGGGAACAAGCAAGCAGCTGTGTGATGCTTACTGACCAAGCTGGGGTTAAACCATAACATATCCCAAGTGGAATTCAGTGGAGAATTAGAAAAGTACAGGGAAAATTTCCATTATCTTCTCTCCACACAATGCATTCTCTAAGTAAATAGGTAAAGTACTTTAATCATGGGATGTTCAGTATTCCTAAGACTGAGTAGGATCTCACTTTTTGTTATGACCACAACCTAGAATGCCAAAAGCATTTCACAAGCCTCAGAATATTTTACAATCTATGCAAAAATGTCTTAATTTTTCCCCACCCCAGCTCTGTTCAATTTTTTTCTTGGAAACTACAGAATAGTTCTTGTGTACTATTACTACTGTATGATTTTTTGTATATATAAAAATTGATAGATTTACTCTTTCAAATAAACCAGATTAATATACACCTTTCTTCCTTACTTGCAGTTGTGTTTGAATTATGTTACCTATCAATGACCTAACTATGTTGATTCAGATTTTATTGACAGCAGTCCTGTTTTCTAAAAGCATTAACACTCTCTATTAGGCTGTTCTGCAGACTGTCTTCCGTCATGAAGTCATGAAGTCTTTTTCAGTTAGAAGAAAAACAACAAAGACTGTAAAGCGTTTAGAAAAACAATTGCAATTTACAAAACTATGTGACCTTTATCTAAGCAGTCCATGACATTCTCTAGAAGTAAAAAATTTCTTTAGACAGTCAGGTTTTTGGCTGAGATTGGTTGTATTGTCCTCAGCTGGGTTAGAAACACCTGCTTAAAGTCTCTTTTAGGCAACAACTTGTATATCCCCTGTCTTCCATATATATTTTCCTACATTACATGTATGATAGATACAGGTAAAAATGCCAGCTATGTTTATTTGTTCAGTTTGAAGTTAAAAGACAAATTTATTATTATAATTTTTTGCCAGATTGCCTGTATATGTTCCTATCACAGTATCTTATTTGTGGTATAAAAAATGTGTCATGCTGTGAACAAAAGAAGGGAGGTGTAAGCTAAACGGTGGAACTGTGAACTGTACAACAAAGTCATTCAGCCTCTGTTGTGAACTGAACCCTAGCACTTACCAGCAGAAAGACAAGAAGAAGGGGCCTGGATTTGGGATTTTATTTATTACATTTTTTGCAAACCCCCACCTATATGTTGTATAAGTAAGTTTTGGTCTGTACCAACTTCACAGGGATGTAGTAGGTATACTAAAATTGTGCGCTGCTATGATGGCGTGTATCCAAGCTCTTGGCTGAACATAATTTCCTGAATATTGCCCTAGTTTATTCCCTATAACAATCAAAGTTAGAGAACTAATAGAAGCATAAATCTCCAACGCAAAATTTGATCACTAAACCACATTTTTTTTTATTTATCCTGACCTGTTATGGGTCCAATAACCTTTCTAATGCCAATAATAAGAACATGAAGGTATCTCAAATCCAAGACTCACAATGATGCAAATCATTCATATTTTCTACTAGGAAATTCTTTGAAGTTATTATTTGGTTTAATCTACCTTAAAAAAAAAAAAATAGCAGTTTCATATACGGAGACATAAACATCTGCTAGAACAAAAAATATTATAAAGTAGAATAAAAATCATCAGTATTAGGTAAATTGCAGTTTGTCATAGAACAAAACTAGTTTTTTGTGAATTAACAGCACTACATTGTTAACTAACATGGAAGCAAAATTTATTTATGCTTCAAACAGGACAGGCTTGATCAAAAAACTTGATCAAGTTAATCAAAAGGCACTCATTGATTTAAGTGTGTCTTGGCTCAGTCCCTTTTTTTAATATAAGCAATGCTCTCATAGTTTTGCTACTAGTCTTTGAAAGGTAATTTTCATGTTGCTTATCAGAAAGGTTGATGTATTAAAATTACTAGTTTCTGACACTGGAATTTAGTTTGCAAGATTTTATGAACAGCAAAATGTTGCATCACAATGGCTTCTTCATAAATGTCACACTTCATACTGTATTTACCTGCAATAAAATGCAAATTATACTTTCTGGGTCTGTGTGTTTTCATGGTGACATCTGGGAATTTAGTAAATTGTAGAATGGAATTCTGCTTCTGTTGTTTTGCCAAGAGGTTATTGTTGTGATATTTACCACTGCAGTGTTTGAATTATTGTGTGCTGGACATCAGACATCACCTCCAGGGAGAAAAAAAAGAATATTTCAAAGCATTTTAGAAAGAAATTTGCATTTCTCCGTAGCCTCAGGGATCATTTTCTGTAAAATGTACCTGGAAATCAAGAATGTCTTCTGAACAGAGCCACATTGTTCGGCTAGCGGTCTGAAAGCCATAGAGCTGAGAATGGAAGTATAAATTATCTGATTAAAGGGATTCTCCCTGTAGAGCACATAGGTAAACATCATACCCCTGAGAATTTCTTGACAGGTGACTGCTGAGGCAAAATACCTGCTATTGAAGATTTAGTTTCCTTGAACTTGAATTTCCTTGAAATATTGTTTCTCCCTCACAAGCATAGACTGGTACAATTTTACCCTGACTCCTACTTCAATCTCTGTCTTACAGATCCGACCTAGTTTTAAACAGCAAAAAAATCAAAAGTGGCCTTCTATGAGCAAGTAACATTAAACCCAGTATATTCAATACGTAACAATCTAAAATTGCTGGGTTTGAGCCCCCAGCTGGCATTAACTGACGCAAGACTACTGGCCGGCGGTGGGCTCCCTAGTTCTGCTCTTTTGAACTGGGGTTAGAAAAAAATAATTAAAATTTTTAAAGTTTCCAAAGCCACACATTGAAAGATGAAGGGGAAAACCAAATGTCAGTGATAAAAGACACACAGGACAATTGCCCCATGTTGCATATCTAAAATTTTGAAAAATAAAAGCCCAGACTTAGAGTTATAAGGCACAGGAATTCTACATTTTAGGATTTTCTTAAGGAAAGCATGTTTTCAGTAATTCCAAATTAGAAATACTGTTATTGACACAGATGGCATCCATTGTGCTTTTAGTACCATTTTTCTATAAGTAGTTTTCCAGAGTAAGGTAGCTGTCTTCAATATTATACTAAGTAATTGTGACTGTAACAGTAGACTTTCATATAAATCATTGCTGAATTTTGTGCAGGGCTCCTACAGGTTTGACAAATTTTTTGCCTGCTTTCTCAGCAAACTCTATTTCAAAATTAAGCTCTACACGAGTTACACATCTAAGATCAAAAATTTCTTTCAACTCCAATTTTAAATGGCCAGTTTCTTGAAGCTAGCAACGCTCAGCCCTGAATAAGGTAAAGGCCAGTGCTAATATGAGTTCATGAATATGAAATGAAGATGCAGCAAAAACCAAAACCAACACACTAAAATAGCCATTGTAACTGTTTCAGCATACAAAAAAAAAATCACTGAGGTAAAATCTTCTGTCACCTATGTGGTGATTTTAAGTTCAGATCGGGTAAAAATGCACATAGATGGGCCGTCAGCACTGATGACAAAGATGATACTCCTGTTCTCTTACAGTGCCTCATCACCATCACATTTACTACATGTGACCTGGTATTGTCTGATAAGAATTAATCTTGTTCCACTACAGAAGGTCATTGTCATTTGGGGTTACCGATCTTCAGAAAAGAGCCTTAGTCAACAGCATAGGTACACAGATTAATCAGTGTTCATGTTATGCTGCAGAAGCATAAGACATTGGTGTACAGCCAAGGGTAATCTTTTTCCAGATATTTATTTGCCTTTTTTTTTTTTAAACCCTTAAGACATGAAGTTTTCTGAGTTCTGAATACAGTCATATTGTCTTGTTTTGGAATGACATGTGGCCTGTCGAATTATCATTTGCATGTATCAGATAAAGCTTATGTATTAGTACCACCTAGCTCAAATTCCTAAATTTTTTGTGTAGTTCATTATAAAGGAGGGGGCATAATCAAGTTAAACTTTAATTCTAAGTCTCAGAAATATTTGACAGAATGCAACAAAGGTTACATAAGGACTGACTGAAATTAGCTAAGCAACATAAATCCCATGGCTTTAAACTTTTCTGGAAGTCCAGACAGAACTGTTTTATTTGATTGCTTCTTGGTTTGTGTAAAGGTAGCAAAATATGAATACTGTATGATTATTCAAAGTGCAGTCCCTCTTATACTGCTCTGTTAATGGTCCTTAGCTGAGATATGAGTGAAAGCACAGTCAGAAAACCAAGCCAATTTCTTTACAAACAGGTCCACTGAACAAGCCACAGGTAATATTATAAGTAAGAATGCAAATTTACTTGTGTAGATAAACTGGTCATTATGTTTGAACACATCATGTATTTATGGGATTTTGCTGCTTTACTGAGGAGAGGAGAAAAAGAAAGTGAAGAAGATGACAGAGGAAAACCACAATAATTTATCTGTCCTTTTTGTTCTTTTTTTTTCCCCTCTCTTTTTATATGGGGGAAAAAAAAAAAAAGAAGAAAGAAAAGAATAAGAAATTGCAAACACAAGTAGCAATTAGTGTAAAATGATGTCCACAATGTCAATGTACCACAAAACCTAACTCGGAAGGACAAGGTTTTGAAATTAAAGAATAGCTGAACTCATGTTCACTTTAGCTTTAAGCATATACTCACCATTACAGTTTCTGGATTGAAAGAATCTACTTTTAGGCAGCCTAATGAAAAGCACCAGCAGCATGGCATAGGTCACCACCAGTATGATGCACGTTCAAACTCCTTGCCCTTGTGACAATCTCTCATCACAATCTTCAGCAGCAGAGAGAAATCTGGCAAACTGGCTTCCTGGCTTTCCTCTTTTAACTGTCAGAATTTGTAAGACAATTGCGAAATCTATAGCAATAACAAACGACTAGACTGTTTTTCCAGTAAATACCCTTTCCAGTATTCCAAAAAATCAGTCAAGTCAAAGTGCTCATACGTAGTTTATGGGCACAGACAGAGACAAATATATACAAATACACAAATGCACCTCAGTGAGCAGGCTAAGGACTTCAGACAGCACGCTGGATCTTTCTTTCTTTGTCTTCTTTTTTTGTTAATGAGTTTAAAACACAGGTGGGCGGAAGCTAGAAGGCTTTTCCAGCCTTGGCTTTGTCTTGAGTGACAAGTGATATATAAAAACCTGCTGAATAGTTTTCATTACGTTCAAGTATTTTCTATTTCTTGCCAAACATAATCTACTATACTTCTACTATATTTTGTAATCAGTTCTTATTATGCATTCTAGTGTACATGAACGGAGTTTTGTTAGTGTTTGACTTAGTGTTGTTATAAATGTCCTGAAATAAACATATATAGGTAAGAAAATGTTGCATGGGTCTGATACCATGAATTACCCACGTGTCATCCCTAAAAAATACTCTCCTAATTTGAAAAGTAAATTAACTAACATTATTATGACTTAGAAAGGAAGGGAAAAGCATAAAAGAGCATTATAGTTTGTCATTCTTTTAATGATTTTTGTTCCTTCAATAAAGAGTGAACAATTTATCTTGTCTGAACTAAAAAAAAAAGGACAAAAATCTTACTAAAAGAGCTGTCAGTGAAATATAACATCAAATATTAGGGTTTCTGTATTACGCTGTTTAACAAACACCAGTGAAAGGCTGCTATATAATTTCATTTGTAATTTTTCACTAGATTGGTCACAGGTAGTCTGAATGATCTTTGTGTGAACACATAACTGATAAAGGGGATTTTAAGAAAGATTTTTAAAATTTGTTTTCTTAAGTGGTTTTCTAATTATTGCATATTATATACTGTAAGGTCTCACTAGAATAGGATTTCTATGCATAGATCATAAAATTATGAAAATAATATGCATCTTTTAGCTCAAATTAGACATATTGCCCTAAAATAGTTGAAATTAAAATATAATATCAATAATTATCCATTTACAGAAATTATTTATAATCGATTTAAAAGCACAAAAGCAAAGGAGGTGTTTGAGGGAAACTGAAGAGTAAAAATACATTAAAAATAATTATTTCCAAAGTTTTAGAAAGCTGTTCAATTGCTTATGGTGAAAACTTGGAAACTGAATTTATGATACTGATAGGAGAATAAAGCTGGCATACACAAGCCATAACTGCAAATGTCAACCTTTAACCTTCTCAGCTGAAATGACTTCAAAGTATTCACTTGACCAAGGTATAACCTGAAAGCTAAATAGGTTGAGATCATCCTGGCTCTGATGACCTAAAAGGCACATGCAGGTCATGCTTCAGCACTCAGTTGCTAGTAAAGCTTCTTAGCACACATAAAACTGTGGGCACTGAAATCTTTATCTCAAAAAGAATTTTTAAAATTCCCCAGACTGGCTGAGTTTCTCTGGCTCATTTGCTCTGTTTCCTTTCTCTGTGAAGAGAGAGAAAGATAAGTAGAATTCATGCAGAACTGTGCTGTGCTATCAAGGAAAAAGTGACTCCCTGGGACAGACAGTATATATTCCTTTATGGTTTTAAAAGCCAACTTCTTTTTTTGCACTCAGTAAAGATCCCCTGCCACAGCATAGCCCCCATTAACCCCTCTATTTCATTGAGCACTTATGTGCGGGAGGAGCAGGGCCTGGAAGGAAGACCTGAGTATGACCTAAGGCAAGTGAAATTATTTTCACTGTTACATGAGACTGCTCTGGTGCTTGCTTCATATGTTACTGATGATTCGAGCTGTATTAAATTATACTGTTTGCTCACTGACCTCTTAGGGAAAGTGGGTGGAAGCAAGAGCCTGAGAAATGGATGAATGTCAGAATAGAGAAATCTCAGTTTGTGATTGAAAATATGCAGGAATTTTGGTGCAATTTTCTGTGTAACACCAGAGAATGGGTACCTGAGACCACAGGTTAAAAGACATTTGCACATCTAAAGCAACATTTCTCCTCTTGGGGGAAGTAAGAGTGGGACTGTTTGTTAACAGGTTCTTCAGGAAACAGGGATTTAACTCCTTCCAGAGGTTCAACTGAATTTGAGCCAAGTTCTGTTTTTGATTCAAGATGGCTAGGAAACTGGCTCAACTCTCTGAGGAAAGGCTAGATTGTGAGAATGAGTTGTGAAGTCTAGAAATCAGAGATACCCAAATAAGAAAGATAAGACTGCAGAAAGGGGTAAGACTGTTGAGACAGAAGTAGTTAGCTGCACAAGGATTCAAGAGGAAAAACAGACATGAAAATGTATTAAATCCTCACATAAAAAGAGGGAGACATAAGATGGCAACTCAGAAGCACTGAGGATGAGCCCTTTCCAAGGAGGAATGGAAGCTGACCCTTCCCAGCAGTCTGATGATTGCTTGGACAGTAAAGACTCACCTTTAATATTAATGGTTACTGTAATAAGTCATTAGCTCTAACTACCTATTCTGTAATTTAACCATTAAATAATTGCTTTGCAATTTAAGCTGTGTATATCCTTGCAGAGGTACTTTGCTCATGTTAAATGTCTTCTGCACAAAGTGACTTGGAGAGGAAGTGGTGCAATGATCATGCATCAGCCTAATTTGGGGAAGCAAAAAGTGACAGAATATTCAGAGTTCCCACAATTTATCAAAACCTAATGTAGCTGAAAACAGCCATTTAGAAAATTATCACATATACTCTGTGTGCGTACATTATTTACCACTCCTTTGCCCAAGCAGTCTTCATGCACCTGACCTGAAAGAGATGGGCTTCTTTGTAGTTTTTTCTTTTTGTGTCAAAGAAGACAATTTAATGATTAGCTGATTGAAGGAGGGTTAGAAAAAAGACATAACAAAACAACTGTCAGTATTATTGCACAGTGTTACAAAGGGTAGTGTCTATTATGGCTTGGGAGCTTTGTCTTGGACATTAGGAGAAAAGATCTACCATGTGTACTGGGAAAGTAGTGCAGAGCTGTAACAGGCACAGAAGCTGTAGGATCACTGTCCTTGAAGTTTGCCAGGATTTGGCTAGACAAAGTCCTGTCTGATCTGACCTAGGGCTAAGCATAGGCTTATTTTGAGATGAAGGTCAGGCAAGATCCCTTCTCACCAACAATTCTATGAAATACTGTACGCTACAGGTAAATTGAGTGAAACGTATCAGTTGCCTTTTGTACAAAATGCAGAAAGGAGGACAGATTGTAAGTAGTGTTACTGTTCTTTTAGTTATCTGCACATGTATTTTAATGTTGACTGCTGTCTACCAGCTTGCAGATCAGATGGAAAGCTTGGTAAGGACACTGTTGTCAGTAACCATTTCTGACCTGAATATCTCCTTCTGGCCAGCAGGATTTCACAGCATGCTTGTTAGACTTAGCCTTTCTACCCCACCCTCCGTTTTATATTAACGTCCTTCATGCCTTAATCCTTTCTGACTTTATTCTGTCCTTCCAAATCAAATAATGACAGAAGAATGTTAGCTTTGAAGTACACTGATTTCTAAACTATTTCCACACCACAGAAGCTTAACCTGAATGTCACAGCGTAACTACAGTTAAGAAAAATGGGTATGTGTCTACCTATTTGAAATTTGAATCTTCCCTTTAGGACTGTCTCTGGTGATTGAGGGAATATTATGAAGCAAATTCTTTCAGACGTGATTCACAATTCACAATAAAAGTGTTCATACAGTGATATCAATTTACCATTTATTATCTTCACGCTTAGAGCTGGCCCTGAACAATAAAATGAAGGGCTACTAAAACTGCCCTTCTTACTTTGTACTAATACAAATTCTCAAGTACTCAGCTCAAAAGTGCTACTAAAGACGAATTTAAAGAGTAACTGAGAATTTGCTTGCTCTAAGAGAGCAGGACATGAGACTTTGTTACAAGGAATATGAAATTACAATATTGTGCGTCCCCTTGTTTCAAAATATATCCAGCAAGGGAAAAACAAAATCTAAAATCCCATATTTATGTGAAATATTTAACAGATTAAAGAGCTTCTAGAATTGTGAATGACCGTTACCTCTGTCATTTCATTTAGGTTGCCACCATTCTGTGTTTAAAAGGGGGTTTATTAATTTTATTAATCTTTAAAGCTGATGAGTACATCATTCACATGGGCATGCAGATTCCACACACCCTGAAAATGGATAAGCAAATATATAAATGATAAACAAGAAAACTGATTCACAATAAACTCTGAGTCAAAATGAGTTTGTACTGTTTTAATGACTATTGAGCGCAGACTCTGTAACAAATATGTTGCAGAACAAATACATATATCAATCCAGTTATAATAAAAATATACAGTGTACAATTTTGTGTTATCCATTAATACATTAGAAACTTTTTGAAGCATCAAATTTTACCCAAAGTCTCAGAATTTAAGTGGTAAAAAATAAAGAAAATGTTGTGAATTTATTAAACAAATATTTTTTTGAGAATTGTAGGATTGTCTCATTTGATTCAATTTTTCACTGTTGCTTAATTAACTTAAAACTTTGTTCAAAACAGTGGTATAAACCTCCCCTAAATTCACTACTCTTTTCCAAATTACATTCAAGACAGCATCATAATCTCTGAAACCAAATCAGAAAAGTTCAGTAGAATTTAGCAGCTTAATTACGGATCTTGCTAACTTAGTAAATGAAACTCCTGAGCAGGAAGGTGCCATAAAACTTCCCCCATTTTCATCCATGCACACAGAGCTCCATAAATAAATAAATAAAACACATAGTTAAGGGACAGTGCAAAATACTCTTAAAAGGTCAATCCAAGGACAATCCTTGGAGTTTACATTTTAGGCTGTGTGAAGAAAGTTCACTTGAGCCCTCACCCATGCACAAAGCAGGGAACAAGGGAAAGAAAGCTCCACTCACTTTTCATGTCAGCACAAAGGGAAGACACCCAAGACCCTTTTTTCCCCTTACGTGCCTCATATCATCCTATTTCCACCATCATTCCAGTGACATTTACTTGAAGTGAGGGATAAGAAATCAAAGGTCAGCAAAATGAGACAGAATGGTCCCTTCTATGCCTACACGCCCTTTGCCCTTATGGTATATCTGGGACTCTTGCAGCTGGAGACCCTTTTCCTCTCCCTCTCTCCTTTTCCCTCCCTCTGCCCCCCTACCCCTCTCCATTTCCCCTCTTACCTTCTTCTCAACATGCGTTTTAAGCCTGACAAAAAAATCCAGTCAAAGCCTTGCCAAGTGTCTTTTTCTTTCTGGATGCTCTTAAGTTTGCAAGTAAAAGTAGTTTTTTCCTGAACCTCCTCAGAACTCTGCTGTTTCTTCCACCAACAGTATAGTCAACTGCTTTCCCCTATACCTGCCAAGCAGGATGAGATATTTTGAGCATTGTCCTTTCTTTACTGAATAACTTAGGACTGATCTATACTTGAAAGGAGCTGACTTGCAATTACTACTGCTGATGTGTCCCTTAAAGCAGAAATGTCTAACAGTATCATTAATATAGCAAGTGACGTGTGCTTTATTTGCAACACAGCCACATGCATGGAGAGAAGCTTCTGAAAGGAAAGTATCATCTAGTGATTACTTGAAAGAGAAAAAAATAACTGGTCATAATAAGAAGACAAAGGAATTAGTTTCTGTTAGGTGAGTTCCTAGTGGAGAGGGAGTAAAAATGATTGTCTTAACTTTCATTTGGGAAGTGGGACATCACAATAACATAATAATTCCTTTCCTTGTCCTATGCACACAGAAATGTTGCTCCAGAACATAAACAGATATGTAAGCACTTCTAAGAAAATAATGAAATGCTAATAAAAAAGAAAAGAAACTTCTACAGATGGCCACTTTCATAAACCTTTCCCATGAGCCTTCTGAAATATCCATATCAACATATCCATATCAACAGAAATATCCGTATCAACATTCAGTCCGGACTGTGTATACTGTGCGTATATTGCCTGTGAGCACCACAGAATGCTGCTGCAAACTCCTTTCAGCCAGCCTTTAATACCACTGAAACAACGTTGGAACCTCCAAGACTAGCAGATACTGAGTTTCATGGAAATATTGAGAGGCAATGATAAATATGTTAAAAAAAAAA
>VZTI01001512.1:691128-718212 GCA_013397865.1 Struthidea cinerea
AAAAAAAAAAAAAAGAAACAAAAAACCAAAACTTGCTGACTAGTCTCATTCCTGGAAATCAGCTGTAATTTCTGTACCCTGGTGATGATTTCTGTTTCATTAAAGTGTTGTCTACATCAGTTTCGAAGATGCAGAAAACTTTATTTTTTTTGAGGTACTGTCCAACCATTGACGAAAAGAGAGTTCTTAGTAGGCAGAATGAGGAGCATTTTGGGGGGAATATGGTAAGAACAAAAATGATGACTGAAAGGTGAGCCTCTAGTGTGAGGCAGTGGGGTCTAGGAAAGAATGCAATATGACAGGAACAAAAGGAAGAAAGGTGGGTAAAGTGGTTGGGGGGGGCTGTCCCTAAATGTTATTAAAGCAGTATTCCTGCTGTCATATTAGTAGTTCAGCTTCACAGGGAACAGAAAGTTGTAGAAAACTCATCAGGATATCACAATTCAGACATGACATTTCTGTAACTGAGACATGCAAGGGAGCAATACTATTGGTAATATATCTTTTTACCTTCAGTATTGAAGTGGTCATATTCCCTTTTCTATGTAGCTGGTTAGAGAAAAGGGACACTTGGAGAACTCTTTAGTTTAAGCCTGGCAAAGCGTTAAAACTCATTTCCTAGATTTGTGCCAAGCTGCCTGACAATATTTTGTGATCACATCCCCCAAAACACATTCATGAATATCTAAAACGTTATCTGACAAAATGTTTCCAAGTTTTTTTAAGCCTGCTAGTGAAGAAAACAAAATAATCCTATTAAATGTTTTCTATCTGCCCTTATTGTTGTACAGCAACACAGTTCTCAAGCAATACCATTTTCTCCAAACTCTGTAATAAGCCATTACCAGCTTTTGTGCAGCTGCCACTGCTGCTGACTGGCTTTTGTACAAAAGAGTCATTGCCAATTTACTGTTTTGCCCTGCATTTCCCAGGGCAAGAGCCCTTACAATGAAAAGATTCTGAAGCTGGTCACCGAAGCCTGTCCCAGGTCATCTCAGAAGATGGCCTGTTTGCAATAAATGACTACAACTGAGAATCCATTACCAACTTACGGAAACTTTGGGGAGTTAAGAGAGATAAATTCAGGTCTGCACTATATCAGAAAAAACCAACCAACCAACCAAACAAAAAAAAACCCACTCCAAAAACAAAACCAAAAAGAAACACTACCAAAAAAAACCCAAAAAACCCACCAAACACCAATGGCACAGCACATAACCTGAGGAATTAGTTGTTTTATTTAATTATTGTTGAGACTTGGAGGTGCAGAATTAGAAGATGGTGCATTGTGAATCCAAAGGATTTAACGAGTGTCTCAATCACTTACCCTCAGTGCTTCACCTTTCACTACTACTCATCATGCCCTAACTGCTTCTCCATCTTGCTAGACTGTTCCCACCTTTATAATGGGATTGGAAAAATAGTAACGTATTTTGAAAGACCCCTTGCCAAATTATTTTGAGAGACCCCTTGCCAGCTTGTCCTGAGCTTCAAGAAAGCTACAGAAAAGAAACCCCAGGTTTTATCTACGTTGCTCTAAAGCTCAGTTTCAGTTGTACCATTCATGTTCCTGTTATATGATTTGCGTTATGAATGTCATCTGTCTTGGGGGAACTATGGCATCTAATACTAGAGGGACTTTGCATCAGCACAGCAAAAATGCTGTCTGAAAATAAAATACATAACCCTCATTTGATATATATTAATTATTTTTAAAATCGCATTTCCTGCATTTAGCTACAACTCAGTGGGTATGTAGCTTACTTGATTTACGGACCTAAAATTATGACTTATTACAATTCTTGCAGCACAGAAAATGTTATTGTTTTATTTTTAAGCAAAAAAACTCCAGTTCTTGAGGCTTTCAGCAGATAACTAGGAAATGTACAAGAACCAAAAAAAAAAAAAAAGGAGGGCTTGATCTTACATTGTTGTGGTTTGCAGGTGGGAAGAGAGAACAGAAAAGCTTGATGAAGCATTGATGACAGCCTCTAAATGTCCTGCCTATCAGCCAAAATAAGGGACAAAAGACAGGAGCAGAAGGTAAGCACATCCTTTGTATTTTTGTTTACCTGTAAATCTTTTGGAAGAACTGAATTCATACAGTCACAATTGTTTAGACAAAGACAGTATGTCCACAATTAACACTGCAAAGATGGAGGGAGTTGTGTATGTACGTTAACTCTAAATTAACCTGCTCAGGACTAGAAGCAGCCTAGCTGTAAAGTACTGATTATTGCCCAGGCAAATTTACCTTTCTTCTAAAGTAACTCAGCTCCTTCATAGCAAGTCAGAAATGTAAACTCTAAAATTGTGTAGAAGGAGTATTCTGAGGACATCATAATTTGAGTCATGTCTTTTATTCTTAGCTTGCTTATTGCTCCCATTCCCTTACCCTCATACTCTGAGGGAGGATCTATAAAACAGACATTTCTTTCCAGCATATATCACAGCACTGAGGTATGAACAATCAAGTGACTATTTCTAATGCCATTTTCTTAATACAATGCAGAGAACGTCTCAGGTTAAAGCAATGTTGCCCAGGGGATGCATCTAATTGTTAACAATTCCATTTAATAGCAGCTAAGCACATGTTAAATGGTACATTTTCACCCATGTCCTTTGCCTTTATTCCTATAGGCAAGAACAAATATTAAGATTCTGAAGTGCTTGTACTGAACACATTTTAACATTATATTAGAGAATAAATCTGGGGTTTAGACAATTTTAGAACAATATCTAATTTTACTTGTTTCTAAGCCTCCTGAAGTTTATCTTACCCTAATTATTCCAACATGTACTTTAGTTTTAGGCTGCTTACCAGCAAATTTCATTAGTTGTGAAAGAATGATCAAAGACAACAGTTAACCTGCTTATATGGTCTGATTGAATACAGTAAAATATTTTGATTCTGATGGAATGAGAATAGGTCGGTTCCTAACAAATTTGTAGCTGGTGCATATTACAGTGTAAATTAGGACAGTCTAAAACATATTCACTTTGCATTTAGACAATAAATGTTGCCTAAAATCTTATCTGATTTGTGATGTCATGGCTGATCATTAAATGTGAGAAAAATGAAATGAAGAATATAATGGGATATATATACCCAAGACAATGACTAATATCAACGACCAATTCAGCAAACACATAGTCATATATAGACTGAACCATCATAACTGTGACCGGGGTTAGGCAGAAGATCAAAAACTGAGCTATAATTTTTTCTCTCATTCAGATTATTCATGATGCACCAGTGGCTCAGGATCAATCACACTACTGAGGAACTAGAGTTCTGTTGGGGTGTCCTGGCAGACCTGCCAGCCCAGGGTTTGGGGGGACAGACCTGCGCCTGAGAGACCCCCCCTGGTGTATGGTATCTGTATACAAATATGCATTGGTTCTCCCCAGTTCCCCTCGGGTGTATGATATCCCTATACAAATGTATATGATTTCTCCCTTCCCCCCGCGGAGCCAGGAGTGTTGGGTTGGCCCCGGGTTCTCTCCCTCCCCATTGGCTGTTGCTGTAAGCCCCGCCCCCCGTCCCCGGGACCGGGAGAAATGAGCTATCCCCAGCCAGACTGCTGCCGGGGACGGACGAATAAACATCTCCAGGTCTCCCAGCGTCTCCGTTCTCGCCCTCCTTTATTTCTGGGGTCCCGAGGGTCCAAACTAAACTTTACGTGGATGTGCTGCACACCCTAGAGGGATCCAGCGGCCAGATAAAGGAAAATCACAGGTAGCATAGCTGGCTTTTAAAGTCTAGTCTAAAATCTGCCCTGCTGCGCAGCCCGGGGTCTCGCCCCCGTGCCGGCCACGGCAGGCAGAGAGACAAAGAGACAGAGTTCTTCTGGGTGTGTGGGTGTATCTGTAATTGTAGTTGTCTCTCATTCACACAGTCACTCAAAACCAGTCACCCAGGACTGAAAACGGTGCAAGCTACACACGGTTTTCTGGCTTTTCATTAGGTTCCTGCACTTTTGAAAATTTCCTTGCTGTCCATTATCACAAATTACTTATACAGCAAAATTTAACCAGAACTATAAATATAAATGGGTGGGTTTTTTTCAGAATTTGATGACAGGTTCTTTATTTTTGAGTGTTTCTATCACATGAAACACATCTATTCCCTTCAAGTAAAAAGCTAAAATGGCAATTTCACCCTTACCCTTTTTTAAAAAAAAATCACAGAGATATGCTTAGCTGTTTTATGCTATTTCAGTAATTATTTCATTACTCCTTAAAAACTGGTATTTAGAACACTGTCTTTTATATTTTTTTTCATGACGTTTTCCTTTAGGAGCAATGAAACAAAAGTTTGAAACAGAAAGACAGCCTTGACCACTTAAAGATTTTAGCAAGTGTCAAAATGCAAGTAAAAGGAAAATAGATTCTTTAGAGCTCTGTCTTGTGGGGTACAGAAAAATTATGCTGCTTCTTTGCATAAAAGGAGAAATTTCCTACTTTGTTAGCTGAATAACAAGACAATATAGTTTTGGTATGGGTTAATCTGTTGGTACACAATGTTGTTTCTACTTGGGGAACAATTTGATAAAATATTTATGAGGTCAGGTTGTTCTGGCAGAAAGGGTTTTGATAGTAAGGAGCAAAAAATGGAGAAATTAGATCAGGCTTTCACTAATGAAAACAGAGCAAGGAGAAAGAAAAAAAAAAGGGATAAAAGGGAATTGTACTCTCTTATAAAAAAAAAAAATGTGCCGAGACATAAAGATGAGAGAATGAGTCATAAGAAGGGGGTAAATAGGGAAAATAACAAGGGACAAAGATATGAAGTTCAGTTAAGTTATCAGAGTACACATTGAAGCAGCAAAACTGAAGATATGAACAAATATATAAAGTGGGGTTTCCTCAGTTTTCTGGTCTTTGATTTGAAGTAGTTCTGTAAGTGCAAGGAAATGGGATATTGAAAATTATGTTTGTCAAAACAAGTTTTTAAAGGGAAAAAAAAGGATTAAAAAGTCAAGACATAAAAAAAAATAGTGAATTGTAAAGAGAATCAGTCAAAGGCTGGAGTGAATTGAAAGAAAACAAAAAGGGCCACAAAGCTGGTGAAGGGTCTAGAGAGTAAGTTATGTGAGGAGCAGCTGAGGGAGCTGAAGTTGTTTGGCCTGGAAAAGAGAAGGCTCAGAGGAGATCTTATTGCTCTTCTACAACTCCCTAAAAGGAAGGCGGGGCCGTGTCAGGGTCAGCCTCTTCTCCCTGTGACTAGTGACAGGACGAGAGGAAATGGACTCAAGCTGTGCCAGGAGAGGTTCAGGTTGGACATCGGAAAGAATTTCTTCACTGAAAGGGTGATTGAATCTTGGAACAGGCTGCACAGGGAAGTGATGGAGTCACCATCCCTGGAACTGTTCAAGAAATGACTGGCTGTGGCACTATGTGCTGTGGTTTACTTGGCATGGTGGTGTTGGGTCAAAGGTTGCCCTCAATGATCTTAAAGGTCTTTTCCAGCCTTGATGAGTCTATGATTCTATGAAAAGAAGTCATCACTGCTGCTGTATTAAACCCAAAAAACTGTGAGAAACAAAGTGCAATGGAAGTCTGTAAAACCACCTCTTAAATATGTAGGTGACTGGGTTTCAGGGCAGTGTTTCCATTTTCACAAGTGCCACATTGGCACCTTTTAGTAAAAAGAAGGGCTAAAAATTAGATTATGTAGCTTTTTGAGCTTGGATGAAAATATTTTATGACAATCTGATTGTTGCTTTCTTTAATAAAAACTTTTAAAAAATAGGCAAAACAACAAAAGAAAAAGTGATTCAAAAGATAACTCAGCATGTAACATGCAAAGAATTTATCTTAACATAGAAAGAAGGACCAAGCAGTGGTTAAAGAAGATGAGTTCAAGTGTACACTTCTGTTGGAGTGTAGGAAAGCTGAAAGAAGAGAAAGCTGGGAAGCACACAACTAATGTTGCTACTACAGAGAAGGTAAACTGATCAAATGCCAGGCTGAGTAAAGAATAAGGAAATACATGAGAGAGTAGAGAGTCAACATAAAGCAGAGGGTTGATTGAAGGAGGAAAAGGGTTAATTTAGAACATTTCTGTCTTGGGGTGACTTTATGATGTGTATCCCCTATCGCCGCTTAATGCCCAGACATGATTCCTGTGCCTTTCTGCATCTTTAAAACTGGATGCAAGAGAAAGAATAAAAGCCAGACAAAATTTTCAAGGCAGTTTGTGCTCCAAGGTCACACTACTCCTCTGTGTGATTCTGCAGCAGCAAGAGAGGAGGAAGCACCTTTTTCTGCTTTTCAGCCAGCTTTCGTCTCTGTTTCTCTGGAGAAAGACAGGGGGTTAATTTTTTTTCCTGAGGCTTTGTCTTCTTCTTATTCTCTTCTAGAGCTGTTCAGAACACACCGGGAGACCCTACACTGTTGGCCCGGAGGGAGGTCCACGCTGACCCAGCGCCGAAGAGGGGAAGAGAGAGACCACACCCACAGAAAGGACTCTGAGAATTTACCAGGTTCTCTCCACAGCGAGAGTTTTTATTATTTAGCATTATTCTTTTCCCATTGTGCATTGTGTCTGTTAAATAGTTGTGTTTTTTTTTNGTCTGTTAAATAGTTGTTTTTTTTTTTCTTTCACTTTCCTCTGAGGAATTTTTCCCAAACCTGGTGGGGGAGGGGCAGCTGAAACCTGCCTTCTATCAGAGGACATTCATTTTGGATGTTCCTCAGAATTTGTCTCAAACCGGGACAAATTCACAAGAGGTAGGGAAGAAAGTGAAATAAATTCAAGATAATAGAACCAGATGAAGGAACTTCACTAACTCTGGCCAATGCAAGTGAAAAAATAAGATCTTTGTAAAGAAGAGCAATTATTGCCGTGTTTTTATTAAGGCTTTCTAATGACTTTCTTGTGTTTCAACAAGCAGAACTTTTCAAAAGGCTGGAGCTTGCGTGACATTTCAAAAGCATGAGGCCTGCAGTCAGATAGAAATTCCACCATGCACTTCCTGTGTAACTTTAGACAAGCGATTTCACTGTAGAAGCTCCATGGGAAATAAAATTAAATGTTGTGAAGTGCTGTAAGATTCTTAGAATGAGGATGAAATAAGAGTGCAATACCATTTATTGTATTTTTCTGTTTCATGGAGGCTGTGAAGGACTGTTTAACAGTATTAATTCTTGCTTTTAAAAGAGTTCATTCATTGGTCTCATAATGTGGAAACAGAAGAAGTAGGTGGGACAAATTTTCATTAGAGTTGGTCACATGAAACAATTATCGCATTTTAAAGCTTAAACATAGGCTAATTAAAGATAGCACAAGTTTTACCAGACAGTATATTTATTGTTTGGAAATCACCAATTGCATTCTTGCCCATAAAAGGAAAAAACTTGTAAGTTAATAATATAGGTATTGTACGGCAAGGCACATATGCTCGAGTGAAGGACCACATTTTTCTCATATTTATATTACAGTAATTTAAGCAATACTTAGGACAAAAATAAATCATATTTTTACCTTAGCTTCACTAAGCCAGGATTTACTGTCCTGTTCATCCTTTTCTCTTCTCACAGACACAAACTCAGGAACTTTGAGGACTGGCAACAGACTTCCAGTTTTTGAAGATGCCTATCCTAAGAAGAGATTTAGTATCTAATTCCATAAGAATAAAGAGGATACATATATACCAGCTTTGACTGGAATAAGTCCATGCAAAATTGACTGTATTTCCAATGTGCTTAACCCAATCTTTTTAAATAAGTAGTTAATAATATGAAGTAAAAAAAAAAAAACAACACAACTTTCTAAAATGCGTGTCTTCACTTTTGCACCTAGGAAACCATAATAAATCATACACATGTGACTGCTGCATTATTTGTGCCCCTTTGTCCTATCACTGACCTCATAAATATGTAATCATATCTATTCAATACTAAGCATTTGTGATTGGAATTAGTATTAGTGCATATTTAGAACTGCTTAAACAAGTGAAAAAATTAAAGATGTTTTTTATAAGGACAATAACATAAAAGTGACTTGAGTTCTAAGGCAGAAATATTCAGGGGCTTGGGATGAAAACCAGCACCTTGTAGGTATTTTTAGAATTATGTTAATTTGGTAGCTAGTAATTTTTTTTTCCTGCATATATAGTTTAATAATGTTTTAAATTTAACAAGTAAACCTTCTGATTAGAAATATATAATGACCTATACCTTTCAAGATTTCAGAATTTCATTCTTCACTGTATATATTAAAGACCATGTGATCTTGAAAGACTGCTAGAAGGACACATACGTAGTCAAGGCAATACAGCAGGTTAGCATCAAAATTTTAGAAGACTGAGCTGAAAATGAAACAAGCCAAAAATCACCTTCATCCAAGTGTCTTCAAATATACATTTATAAAATGAGTGGAAATGTACTTCTGTGCTAATTTGATTAACATGAAGGAAAATCCCATTTCTGCTGTGATATGTAGTTATCAGAAAAGGAGAGAAATCAAAATATATCTTGTTTTCACCTTATAGACTTTAACTGCTGTGAAACATGGTGACTGATATCATTAAAGGCTTTTACGTCAGATAATTAACTATGTAAATGGTTAAAATAAAAGGCCATCCCATTATTCCATACAGTCAGGCTTACTTATCTGCTTACTTCTGCTAGTTACAAAGAAAAGGAAAAGGTAGTAGGTATACCCTGTACAAGAGAAGAAGCAAAAATCCTGTTGCAGACTTTCACCTAGTAGTCCCATGGTTCAAAATAAACAAACTAATTCATATGACTCTTTGCAAATCAATCCCAATCATCAGAACCTTTTTTTTTCCTAACTTTAAATAAAAGCTAACCCATTTGATAAGTTAACTGTGACCTGCAGGCTGTTTGCAATTACTTTGTTATGGTTTTTGGCTAACCATTACTCATGCTGGATTTACTCCTTGAAATTTACCCTTCTCTTGCTGCACCTGGATCCCTCAGGTTGCTTAGAATGGGAAGTAGAAGTAAAATATTTTCTGAAATTTTGGCAATCAGTGCTAGAATTTCACCTAACTTCAGATGCAAAATCACTTTTAAAAATGCATCCTTAATCATCTTAATATAGAAGAGCATCAAATACTAGAGCTCCACAAATACAAAGCATATAAAATCATCTGTGCATAAAAAAGATTTGCTATTTCATTTCCACTTAACATGTGTATAGTTGTATTACTGATAAGGGATTATAGGCTAAGTAATATATATAGCTGCATGGAGTTAATATGTGACTCTGTGCAGGGCTTTCTTCATCTGCTCAGCTGCTTGTAGCTAATGGACTGTAGCAATCTTCTTTAGCAAAGTGCTTGGAACTAACCCTCCCACCAAGTTATTTTCGCTCCCACCCTAATACTAAATAGTGCGTGACAGCTTCGTTATGAGTGCTACTTAGGGGCTGTCACAACTGAATGGTATACATCACAGAAGTCTTCTTCTGAAACGGGACACTAGCACTGAAGGTTATAAACACAAGAATGCAGCTCACTTGTAGTACCATCTGTCCTTTCAAAATAGCATGGAACATAAATTGTGTGAATGTACAAGGGCAGAGTGACATCCTTGAGCTGTTACAGTTACTACATATTTTTGGTATTTCTAACCTACCTCTGTGAAGGTGAAAAGCTACTGACCATTGTGTCATTGGATCTGTGCTTACAGAATCAGAGACGACCAGCTAGGGAAGCAGAATTTAGAAAGAATTTTATAGGAAGTTGAAAGTGATGCTGTCGTCTCTTAAGAATTCTACATTTCTTGAAGTTTCATTTGTTTTCACCTAAATGCCTCTCTAATGGTAAATAAAATATCTGTGTGACTTTTGACTAAAGTTACTTATAGATAGTTGCAGCATTAAAGGCATTATTAAAAGAATCCAAGGCTGCTTAGTACATATTTGCCATAGTATACCCTTCAGGTGCTTCCCTTTCATTTTTATTAGATTTTAAGATATTAACTTGAAAGGAATTTACCTCTATTATTTGTGTATTAGTCCCTCTAAAAAAATTGTAATTCTTGAAACAGACCGCAGAAAGCAAATTTTTAATACACTGTTGAAGTGTAAGAGCTTTTTGATTGGTTGGCAGAAAGTATCTACAAACACAAATCAATCCATTGGTTTGAGACAAAAAGTCTTTTAAGATTAGTTTAAAATCAGTGGGGTTGATAACCACCCTTGTTTCTCCTGTGCCTTGTGTTTTCTGGGGGCTCTGAGGGCTGGGCTGGTACTGTCTGGATGCTGTAGATTTACTGGGTTCCCTAAGGGGCTTAGGAGGAGGCAGGGACTAGCCCTCACTGACCATTTTGTGACCTGGGGACCAGAACTTCCCAGGCCTCTCCTCTGCTGGGTTTTGTGACCTCTCCAAGGACATCACCCTTTCTTTTGGGTGGGATGTCAAACATGGCCTTTTTGGAGCTGAGATTTCTGCTTGGGGCTCACGTAGCTCTGTGTGTGCTCAGCACAGGGCACAGTCTCCTGGCATGCCCTTAGGTGAATGGGAGAGATGCTGCTCTGAGCCCACACTCCAACTGCTTCCCTTGGCAGCAGGATGGAAAAGATGAAGTGGAAGATGAGATTGGCAAACTTGTCCCTACAGAGGCAGATGGTGTGGAGCCTGCAGGGAAGACCGGTCTGGGGACAGAAAATGGGACAGAGCAACTCTCAGGGAGGAGAGTCATCATCTGGGCCACAGGGCAATGGCCACACAGTTCCACACAGCTGTGGAACCAGGACTCTGCCAAAGCTTGAAGTTTGGTGCCAGGTGATCTGAAGCTGCTTCCACTATGGATGTCCCCAGGAGGCAGAACCCTTGACCCCATCTGCAGCTCTGCTGTACCACCTTCCCAGGCATGAGAGTGAAATTGGCCAGCACTTAGTTCGCTGCATCTTCCTTCTTGACTTGAAGATTAGAGTGATTTTTGCTTTTTTTGAGACCTCAGGACCTTTCCCGAGTCACCATGATGCTTCATTTTTATAGACGACTGCATCAAAGAAGTGAAATGGCATAAGCTGAATGCAATAATAAAAAAATTTACCAGTTATTTTCAGGTTTTTTAGCTACTCAGTGTGCATTCCCTTACTAAGTTCAATGCAGGCACTGTCTTAAGTGAAGCAGGTGCTGCCAGCAGCCAGCTGTTGAGGTGGACCACGGCTGCAGTCATTAAGCTGAAAGTACTTGCTTGTCCAGCAGGTCTAACTGGTAGCATCAGCTGGGGACAGTCCATGTTCAAATCAAATCATTCTGATAATTTCCATCTGAAGATAGAGAGATTGGTTGGCTAGAAATACACCTTTAAAAGCATCACAGCAGTGATTCTAATGGATTTGTCATAGAGAGTTTCAGAGAGAGCTTAAAATTGGCTGTCATTCCACAGCATTAGCAAAAGGAATGAAATCCTTTGGTAGGATGACATGATTTTGTTTAGAACTAACAGTGAGCTCTTGCCTTTAAAAAAATGTATGTCTACAGCATTCAACTGGTTTTAATATATATTAAACTTTTGTAATATTTAAATTTAAGGAAGGGAAATATTATAAGGTGGCATATCATTGTTTTTTTTCAGTCATTTCTGTATTACACTATTTATTTGATCAATAACCACTCAGTAAAATGAAGGCATACCTGGAGAAGGAGTAACCAGGAAAACCTTAAACTTACCAGACACAATGTAAGGTGAAGTTATTTATGGAAATTTCAAAGCACTTAAACTAATAAAAATGTTTTAAACCTTTAAACAGAATCAAAATTAATAGTTTTGTCAAGTTTTGAATAGGTTTATGCTTTGTTTTCATACATACCAAAGAAGTCTACTTCAGAAACATATTCTCCTATTATGTTAGATTTAATAAAAGAGCCTAGAAGTCTATGAAATAGAACAGAAAATTACAATCCTACCACCAGGGGCATTCTGAATTATGCTATGTGACAACTTTCCCAGCTGGGATTCCAGGTGGCTATAAGTATGCCATAGCAGTAATAAAGCAGACTGCGTTTACCCACACAAGCTCTGATCTGGAGTACGTATTTAAAGCTCAAATTTTTAAAACATAAATTTAAATCCTATGTTTGCCTGCTGTCTCTAAATGCACACGTATCTTCTTTTACACACAAGAAGAGCTACGTTAATCTCAACAGAGAACACTGACTTGAATTAGTTAAGCCTAAATGTAAAGAATGGGTACAATGATTCTCTAACAAGCAATTCATCAATTTAAGATGATTCTCTACAAAAGCCAAACCAAATGAAAATTCTGTTTTACTAAGGAAAGCCTCTTTTCCTCTATCGATTACTTCGAATATCAGTTTCTACCCTATATTCCACAAAATTTCACTTAGATAAGAACTCTATCTGTCTGGTTGCAAAATTCATGACAGCAACCTCTTTAACTTCATTGTAATTTTCATTAAGGATAAGTATGATTTTCTGAAACAATAGCCGTCTTCTCTCTAAAACCATAGGCAAGAAGATGAATAGGATATCCATTTCTAAACAAAGCTAGAGTAATTATATTTCCCAGGCAGTTGTGTAGAAGCTAAAAAAAAAATCATTCCTTCTAACACAAAAAGTTATCACAAATCATGTTCTCTGATTACAAGAAAAAAATTAGAAAAAAGAGACCATAATTTGTTTTAATGTTTTGTTCCAGCTGGAGGAAATAAACTTCCATATGAAATCAGAAGGATCCCTAATATGGATATAAAGTATTATCACAAGAAAAGAAAAGTGCTAAAATATAAAGTAATAATTTCTATTTTGTACCACATTGTGGCATAAGAATATGCCACATATATGTAGTGTTGTTTTTAGTTTTCATCCTAATGTGATTGTTGTCATAAATGTTGGTTCTCTGCAGAGATCACTGAAGTATAGAAACTGTGGTAATAGTTTCCATTATGATATTAAAGTATCTCTTCTTAAAAAAAAAATTAATCTTGATTTTTCGTTAAAACAGTTATTTCCCCTTAGTAATGATCTTTGTAAACTCAACGCTGTCTTATTGCAGATTAATGGATTTACAATGCACAAGTTACCTCATTAAATCCTTAGTTAAATACTTCAGACACTTTGCTAGTGCTAAAATATTTTGAACATATTTTATTTCATCCAAAGATAAGAAACTCAGTCAAACTCATCTTAAACTTGTCATTCTAGTGTTCTACAATTTCATTTCATTTACAATATCAATTTCATTTAAAATATGCCTACTAAAAGCCAAGTCAGCTTTACTCATCTCTTATTATTTTCTTTTGCTGTTGTTTCAGTAGGTTAGTTACACAATCTCCCACAGCTTTATAAAACAATTTGCACTAAATAGAACAACCAACAGAAGTTGTGTAAGGTGAACCAAAATAAATGAAAAATTATAAGAAAATATTAACCTAAAACAGACAAAGCAGAGTCAAAAATATTCTTTAAGTTCTTCAGAAATTAATTTTTCAAAATAATGAGTTAATATCTTTCTTACTCATATCTCACTTGTTCATCCAAATGAAAATAATGCTGAGATCTGGAGAGTTCTGGTCCTCTACTGAAAAGAAATTTTGTTACTCAACTGCGCTGCTCAGTGTCAAGTTAAAAATAGATACCATGCTGAAGACTTTCCATAAGTCTGTACTTGCAAGAATTGTTCACATACATCTCATTTCCTCTTCCTGTTTTATGATCTTGCAGACACTTTCAGTGTCCTCATAGCTTATTTTCCTGCACTGGGACTGATAAAGCCAATTCTATTTTTGTTCCTAGGTGTACTTGTATTAGTAGAGTAAAGGTAATGAGGATTTCATGGGGACTCTTTCAATATTTCACCAAAGGGTCCTTTTTTCAGAAACAGTCTAAGGAACACTATATCTCAGATGAACTCTTACTTGCTTACAGTAAGTAGATGAAAAATATGAACCAAATTAGCAATTATTAAAAGAATGAACAAATATAACAAATATGAGCAATATGAACCTTACATGTGAGGGGACACTCAATTTTCAGTGACAGGACTGCTTCTGAGGAAAGACTTTGACCTTCTAAGTTCTTAGTGGTTTTGAATACACCTAACTAAAGGCATGTTATCTCTGAAAAACAGATTTTATTATGCTGTTTCAAAGACAGAACCTTCAAGCCATTTATTATTATCCAAAATTCTGATTTTTCAGTTGACTTTTCATTTAGTGATAGTAGGTTAGGAAATAGCAATGAAATTAGGAGAAAATTCTCAGGTGGCAGAAATAACATACCTGCAGTGATACAGCACAGTGCAAACATTTCCATCTTTGTCTACAATTATAGCAACATACCTGCCTAAGAGACACACTAAATGGTGTCACTGTACCTCTGCTTGAGGCTGCCCAGACACAGCACATAGCCCGGGTGTAGATTTACTAGGAACGTTAGATGTGACTTTTGTTTCTGAGACTTCAGAGCTACAGGCTAGATATAAAAAAATAAAGCTGTGCTACTGTGCAGAGACTGAAAATTGTTACTCTCCTACCAAAATTCATCCTGCAAGTCCAACCCCTCATTTGACTCAAAACAGGGACATGACCCTATTTTCACTTGTGTCACAGCTGAAGTCTCCTGCGATGCAGCTGTACCAGCCTGATACAAGATGCTGCAAGAATCTCTGACATGGAAGTACACTGTCAAAAAAGATATGCCATGAATTTCAATTTCCAGTTTATTTTGGACTATATGAAAATTCAAAAAAGATTTTAAGCACACAGCAAAGGATAAAATCTGGAAGAACTGGAAATTGCAGTCACCATATTAAACCTTCAGTTATCTATCACACAAGCAAATCTACAATTCGATATTGGTGTAAAGTTCTATTTACTGTTACAGTTAACCATCCTAATTATAGTGACAGCTCTGGTGGTGTTCGATTCACATTAAAATTAATAGTGAGAGAATAAAGCGCACCAAATAAAAGTTAGTGAATAAATAACACCAAACAGAAAAGTGCACACCCATATTAGTGAAACTACAATTAAGATCAAACTGCATTAAAAAATTTTGTTCTGTAGACTAAGTCACTGAAAGGAACCTGTGATTAAACGCTTACAGTGACTGCCAGAATCATTTTGTAGCCTCTGTGTTTAGCACATTGAATTAATTTTTGTTTTGTTTTGTTTGGTTTTGTTTTTTTCTATGCCTACTTTTGAATCTCTGACAGCTAGGCTATTTTCTTTTCTCTTCCATTGGCTGCACTTGGTGCATGTCAAGTTCAGGCACAAATGGAGGTTTCTATTTACAAGAGCCACATTAACGTACTGATGCAAGGCCAGCAAAGGCTGACTAACACGTTTAGTGCACATGCACGAGCCTATGACATGAGAGGAAAGGGCAAGAGGACTGGATTTGTCCAGATTCAATAGGAGATTATGGAAGCATCTCTTGTTATCTACAGCTACTGAAGACAGACAGAGATGCACCTCCAGGAAGTGATTAATTCTCTCACTATTAATTTTAATGTTATTTAATTTCCAGCAGAATAGCTGTTAGTTATAATAATGACTAAAACTTTTGACCAATAACAACATTTCTAGATTTACTTGTGCGACAGAGAACTACAGATTTAATAGGGCAACAGTATTTTGCAGTTCTTTCAGTTTGGCCCTCTGTGGCAGGGCAAAGCCAACAGACACCAGTTGCAACAAGGAAAAATCTGTCTAGGTATTAGGAAAGAAATGCATGGAGTGAGGATGGTCAGACACTGAAACAGCTAGCCAGAAAGAGGGTGGAAGAGCATGCGTGAGTAGAATATGCTTGAAGAACTTCATTGATGGAAGCGTCATGCTAAGTCAGGGATTGGTTTGCATTCCTTCCAGAAGTCTTTTCCAACTTTAATAGTCAAGAATTCTCAAAACTTACATTGATCTCCATGTAGTGTGATGCACTACAAAAATAAAATTAAATGTTTTATTAAAAGTAGTTAGGAATTTCTGAATGTGAGATACCGATCAGTGGAAAAATAATTCTAGGACTAGTTGGAAACAAATCTCAGAAGCATCTACATGTATTGAAAAAGGACTGAATTACTTTCTTAAAGACCTTAAATAAGGGCTTTAATTAAGATTTTATTTAATTTGTCCTGAAAAGTTTGCCATGATTTTGTCCAGAAAGATTCACAAATGAACCTTTAGCATATATACACATGTAGTACAAATTTCCTAATATGGGCTCCATAAATTTTCTTTGGGCTGACTCTTTGTAGATGTGAAAAGACAAAATAGAAATATTTATTAACAGAAGTGCCAGAGAAATAAATATCTTTTTCTTTGTTACTTTCTCTTCACACTATTTCTTGCAAACTTGAAAAAAAATCATCCCTTTTGATAATTTTATATATAATTCTCTATCCTAACCTTCTGTCCTTTCACTACCTAAAAGTAAAATTAAGTCATTCCATCTCACTGAATTCACTGATTGCATCTTGAAGAAGTTTAAAAAAACAAACTCTTCCTGCTTCAAAAATTCTTTTGTTTGGGAAATTTCTTCTAAGTTTTTTCTGCCAGATGAGTATTGAAAAAGCACTAGAAATTGTTTTTCCAACACATTAGAGGAACTGTGTACTTACAGTTTCATCTATCCTTGTAGTCAGTAAGATGTTTTCTGTTTTCCATTGCCAATTGTTGGCCTTGTAAGAGTGTTACAGAGGAATGAAAGGGGAAGTGCAGTCAGTAAAAAAATTGTCCATTAAATTATTTGATTTCTTTGTTCATCAAATAATGTTACAGACATTTCTGAGGAGCATCTAGGTTTATTGGCTAACCTTTGTAAAACAGCTCCCAACCATCCTGTCTTTTCCTCTAGCTTCTGAATAACTTGGAAAATAATTTAGCCAGCTATTATATACAAGATCCCAATAGATTTCTTTTCCATGAGCTCTCCTAGTCTCCTTTACAATTGGATTGCTTTTTTGGCATCTAGAATGGGAATCTATTACCCTAATGATTTTTTTTTTTTTTGTACCTGTAATCATCTCCTAGAACTTAAATTATTCACAAGGACATGTACAAATTCCATCAAGAAGTCTTAAGATGTCATGCAATTTGGACAGTACAATAAAAACTAAGTCTAGTTTGGCGAGGACAAAAATAAATGTTGTGTGATATGGCATTAGACTAAAATATTTGACAACCTGTATCCAAATTTAACTGCAGACCTCTAGAAATTGTTGGCCTAAAATTTTATTCCCTGATTTCATCCATCCTTTCTCCATAAAAAGGCTATTTATCTTGTGTGCTTTGTCTGCAAACAGTCTAGGGAGGTATTTACTTTTAACTATCTACTTTATTACAATCTCTTGCAGTGTCTAGGGGTATGGAATTGTATTGGGAAGCTTCTGTGACACAATGCAAAACCAACAGCCTAGAAAGATTTCTTGTGAAGAAGTAGAGGAGAAAGGAGTATTTAGAATCAGTGTAGCATTAACCTTCTTTTACTATCATGAGACTTACCAACTCCTGCTTTTCATAACAGCAATTTAGCTTTCCTTAAACGGAATCAGAGGCAATGATGAAATACAGTAGAAAGTACTCATTTCTTAACTCAGCAGAAATTAAATTTGGTTGCATAGGACACAGAATTCTATTGTGATAAATTACAGTGTTTTTACTAAGCCATTATATGCTTTTATGGCTGTGGTTTGTGCATAGTAAATCCTGTTGAAAAACAAAATGAAACCAAGCACAGCCCACAATTTTTTTATACTTTGAAGAAAAACACATTTTCGTGGATGGGAAGGTTTTCCCAAGTATAAAACATCTTGATTTATTTTCCAATACAAATCTAAAGAAAGAAACCAGTGAGGAAAAAATATTAAGCATTCTGATATAATTAAAATGAAAAGAATAATGTGAAATATTATGCTAAACAAAAAAGTTATGCTATTCAATTAATGAAAAAAATCATTTAGCTACAGGATAAAAAATTTATCCTAAAATCTTTGTGTACCCAGATCAGTACACAAAGAAGTACTTTAATTGTACAAACAAATACTTTAAAAAGCTGTTGAATGTGTCTCAACTGTTAAACTTTTATAGTCATAATGACTACAAAATGCTGTCACTAACTACACAATTAACTTAAAACTTCTAAATATCATGGAATAAAGTTCTAATGCAGATTTTAAAATCTAACTTGTTTTTAGAATCTGACTAGTTCCAACTAATGGTGGTTTTCTTAAAAGCACATAGTTCTCTCTGTATTAGGGTGGGTGAGAATATTTTTAACCATAGAGTGGATATGACAGGAAATACCAGCTTGTTCTTCCCAAGCTTAATGGAAGAACTCACAAATTATCCTTTGTGTGTTTTAGAGGTCCTTTTTACATATATCCTGCAGAAGAATGAAGTACACATAAACAGAAAAGTATAAAGTACACACTTTGTCCATAAATTTTCATCTTGTTTGCAATGATTGAAAAATATATAAAATGTTAAGTAATACTCTCTATTGATAATTAATCACGTGAATCACATTCAATAAAGAACAAAGTACCTCAGGGAAATTTTTTAATGACTGGTATCCCTGTAAGCTGGATTTTTTCTTTCCTCTCACTCTTAGAAGACCCCAGGTCCTTCATTTCCCTGCAAAGTATGAATATAGTGATTAAAAATTACAGATGTTTGAAAGAAGTTAAAAGTGATGAAAGTTACCCCAGAATATTGATAGGCTTTTTCTCACTTTCCGTTGCTATTCTTTCCTACAGAATTATAATACTTTCCATTATGACTCTTAAAGAAAACTTCTAATCATGCGATTATGCCCTCCTGCTCTGTGTTGTTCAGTGGCCAATTTCAAAACAAATTAGAAACAACCATGAAGTTTCATAAATATTTTTTTTCTAGCAAAAGTCTTTTGTAGTCAAGAAATTACTTTGTGTGATTACTTAGTTCTGCTGTGCAGAGCAGGTAAAGAACAGGTTTACCTTGACTGTTCTACACAGTAATTTTTAGTATTTCATTAAAATGTTTAAAACCTATCTAACTGGTATTGATGTCTAAAGAACTTTTCTGAGACTCCTGAAGGGTTGTGTACCAGTCTCTTTTTAATTGTAGCTAAGACACTATTTTTTATAATATCACTATGTAAGATCAGATGCTTTTCTTTGGGTGTGTAGAAGTACAGTGCCCTTTAAGCTCTCCTTCCTGATACTGCCTTGTGCAGTGCCGCGGTGCTGTTCCGGCTAGCAAGCTGCCCATGCACCAGGCAATGTTCTACCTGCCCCAGGCGAGTGGATGGAAGCCGATTGTGGCGCTGGAGGGCAGGCAAAGCACCAGCTCGGGTTTGCCTTGCCTCCTGATGGCAAGGTGCGCGAAGGAGGGAAAAAAAAGCGGAGACACTTCCTCGTGGGACAGGGAAGGGTTTATTCCAGGGAGAAGCCACAGGGAGAGCCGATAAAATTAGGCAGGTGTGGGGTTTTATACCCCTACATAATAGGCGTGGAGAACATACAGTAACCAATAAAATACCACTTATGGGGTCTTACAAATGGGGGGAGAAGGGATTAGGGCAAATGGGAGAAGATGTGGGGGGTAGAGGATTAACACGGGCCAATTACCAACCGAGGAACATAGAACTTTCCAGAGAAATAACCAAATATGACCTATAATGAGGAGGGGTGGCAGCAGCCAATGGTCAGTGTGCTTCATACAGCCTTTTGTGTGCTCACTGTCCTTGTGCTGTGAGGCATCGAACCACTGGACCTGTTGGTCTGCTTGGTCCTGCTGACCATGGCTCTGGCCATGGCTCACCGCAACAGTGCAGAGCTCCACTCCTCTGGGCAAAGAGCTCCAGTTTGCCAGTCCTTCACTCTGGAAGACATATACAAATATTAGCATGCTTAATGCATTCCATATTTAAAATTGAAAAATAATTTAATTTTTTAAGGTAAAAAATTATATATAGAGAAAGCAGGCACTATAAAGACAGACAGATATACTTGTTCCTGTTCATGAGCCAGTCACAGTATGACTGTAGAGTAGTTGGGCATTTCTCCTTAAAAGAAACGCAAATTATGGTAGCAGCCAGTGGCTCAGGGTCACAATGTACATCAGTGACAAGCGGTGGCCCTCAGGCGTTCCTGTTGGGACCAGTGTTATTTAGTATCTTCATAGGGATAGAGTGCACCCTCAGCAAATTTGTAGATAATACCGAGCTGAGTGCTGCAGTTGACACACCTGAAGGTCTGGACGCCAGAGGGACCTGGACAATGTCAAGAAGTGGGAGCATGGTAATCTCATGAGGATTAATAAAACCAAATGGCAGGTGCTGGACCACAGTTGGGGCAGCCCCTGGTATCAATACAGGCTGGGGATGAACAGATCGAGAGCAGCCCTGTCAAGAAGGACTTGGGTTTGCTGGTGGGTGAGAGGCTGGACATGACCCAGCAATATGAACTCCCAGCCCAGAAAGCCAAGCATGACCTGGGCTGCATCCAAAGCAGCATGGCCAGCAGGGTGAGGGAGGGGATTCTGCCCCTCTGCTCCACTCTGTTGAAACCCCACCTGCAGTGCTGCATCCAGCTCTGGGGTCCCCAGCACAGGAGGGACATCAAGCCATTGGAACAAGTCCAGAGGAGGACACCAAGATGATTAGAGGAATGGAGCACCTCTTCTGTGAGGAAAGGCTGAGAGAATTGGGATTTTTCAGCCCGGAAAAGAGAAGGCTTTGGGGTCACCTAACTGTGACCTTCCAGCATGTGAACGGGACATACTTGAAAGATGGAGAGAGATTTATTACAAGGACATTTAGTGACAGGACAAGGGGGAATGGATTCAAACTGAGAGGAGGTTTATTTTATATTAGGAAGAAATTCTTTACTGTGAGGGTGGTGAGGCCCTGGAATAGGTTGCTCAGACAAGGTGTGGGTGTCCCAACCCTGGAAGTGTTCAAGGTCAGGCTGGATGGAGCTCTGAGGAACCCAAACCAGTGAAAGGTGTCCCTGCCCATGGCAGGGGGGTTTGAACTTTATGGTTCCTTCCAAACCAGGCCATTCTATTATGTTCTGAATATCAGCATGGTGATCAAATGCTGATGTCTCAGGAATATTTGCTTGTGTGCCTGGCCTGTCACAGGTGAGACCACAAAATTGATACTTTTGGATTATGATGGAGTAGTTAAGCTTTCAAGGGAAGCCTGGAAGAGCTGTCTTGAAGCACAATACAGACATCTCAGTTTAACTAACAAGCCATGTATATACAAAAGCATGCACACTTCATATGTGTTCCTCATGACTAGAATAATATGCTACGTATCTGTCAACAAACTTAGGAATATTGCTGCTGTGCATTCCATACTTATTTGTTAAGAATCTGCAAGACAAAGGACTAACTTTCAATGAACTCTCAGAGGTTGCACAAAACATTCTGGGCCACAGTAAGCTACCAGTTTTGGCTCCCTAGATCAACTTTTTTTTTAAATCAATTTATTTCCTTTGGCATAAAACCTAAATAAGCCAGGTCAGAATTAGGCCTTTCAAATCTAAAGAGGAAGCTGAGATATAGGAAAGGGAAATATTCCCTGAGGATAAATTACTTATTATCTATAATGAGTATCTTTGTCGTTGAGTTCTGTAGAAAGAGATTCATTGTCTACAGAAATGCCATTCCTGTTCATTACTCTTGCAACAACATAGTCACATTTATAAAATTTTGCTTACATGCTCACTAGTATAGTCCAACCCTCAGCAATTAATACCCTAATTGTTTGATGCAGAGAGCTAAAAGTACTCTAATTATACAGATTGTTTGATGAGAAAAGAAAATTATTTCATTCTGCAGCACATGTGAAAAAGATGCTTAAAATTGATGGCTTTGCTTAGTACAGAACATAATAGGAAAATACTGTTCACATTTTGAAAAGCAGGGAAGTAGGAGAGCAATAAAAGCAGATGTTCATACAATTGCATGACAGTGCTATAAAGTTCACACCACTGTAGCTGCTGTAACCCATCAGTGTTATCTGTGTTGCAGCCTGCCTGATGCCACTGTTATAATTGATTTTGCAAGAGATGTGTTCAATTTTCACAGGTAATCTTAGGAAGTTTCTCAGGTGTTCTTATAAGTCAGGAACTCAGCAAAATACCTCTGTGAATTTGTGGGACAGAGTACATACATGCAATGTGTCTTGTGCAGTTCTTGATATACTGTCATTCCTTAAACAAGCTGCAGTCAAAACCATTCAGGCTAGAAAAAAATTTTGTGGAAATATGACATAAGGAATGTTTAAAAACATGTCCATGTCTTACAGGTGTATTAATTTCATATAAAAACATAAAAAACTCCGGAATTTTATTGGGGAGGTTGGCTGGGTTTTGTTGTGTTTTGTATTTTTTATTTTTTTTCCTTTGAGATGTTGAATATTCTGAAGTCCAACCTTCAAATTAGAGCACAATATGTAGATAGGTAGATATCAAATGAAAACAAACAAAAAAAATTGCTGGATCTGAAGCAGAATGAAAACTGTAAAGGATAAGAGGGAATAATGAATTCCCTCTAATGCACACCAAAAAAAGTGCAAGTGAAACATAAGCTTTTGTAAAAATGGAGTGTGAAAGCAGAATTTAAATGATATAATTTCTAGAATCTCAAAGACCTGTGAGAGAGTCTATGAAAAATATTGTCTTCCAATTTGCCTTGAAATTTTAGCTGGCATCTTTATTTAAATACCTTAATAAACTTACTTAAATATTTGTTCTTATTTACATATTTTAATAGAAAAGTGCATGAACGCTTTAGGATTTTTCATTTAATATTGCTTTCTGTATATTCTGTATTTTTAAAGCAAGATCCATAGATTACCAGTTGACATTTTAGAGAATTCTATTTACCACATTTTCTCTGCAGAGGCTGGCTACACTAAAGGTCATAACCAAGGACATCATGGCCCTTAAAGAAGCTCTGCAACTCATGTGAGAAAATAAAGATGAAAGAGATATTCTTTAGTAAGGTTAGCCTAGGGTTTCTGTGGCTCTGCAGATATCTCTTATGGAAGACAAAGGATTGCAATTTATGTTATCCACTCTGGTCCTGAAGGCTTGTGCTAGTTATGCATATAGTCCATTAAATTTTTCTCTCTCATGTTCAATCTCCATAGTCAAAGACAGCACACGGCAAGGCACAATGGAAGTGCAGATTCAGGATGAAAGCTGAGGAGGCAAAGTAAAAGAGAACATTTTCATAGCCAAGCCATTAACAGTCTGCCAAAAGTATGAGTCTTTTTTACTTCATATGTTGTCCTAGTTCTTGCCCAGATAGGGTTCATTTTTGCAGTAGTCAGGAGGGGCATTACCAGGACCTGGAGATTATTTATACCACCTCACACCTTGCAGAAGCGGTCTCATCTGCTCAGGTGTAATGTCTTGTGTGAATCAATCTCCTCCTTTCTTGTACGCTCCATTATTAATACTGTTGCTGTTTCCATTAATTTTCTTATTTCATTTGCTGTTTCCAGTAAATTGTTCTTATCTCAACCTGTGATCTTTGTCTTTCCTGCCTCCAATTTTCCTCTCCATCTTACCACAAGGGATGGGGAAAAGGGAAATGGGGCAGTTAACAGAGGGCTCATGGTTTGGAGTATTAAAGCGAGAACACTGAATTGGGAAAAACCATTCCTAAACCGTAATGTGTGTTTGATAAAATTCCCTGCTCTGAATTGTGTATGGGACTTGGTTAATCCCAGTGTAATTCATATATTTTTAATCACATTATTTCTGATTTATTAGTGTGTAAATTAAATGTGCTGTATCTTAATTGCAATGTTTTCATTGAACATGCCATGTGCAGTAACACATATTTTAGTTTTTGGACATGATTAATTTCTTTACATATCAACCAGAATAAATATAAAAGTGACCAAATACTTTAAGTGTGAATTTGATTGGCTTTGCAGCAGACAGCTAGACTCATGATTTTATAAGGGGTTATACAGGAGTGTGTGCTTTTTTTCCTTTTGGCAGCCTAATGTGCTAGAAAATAAACCTGATTTACACACCACATTACACGTGAAATTTACAAGAACTAATAATAAAATAGATAGTGACAGTTTAATGCAAATTATCTGAGTGTCATGTTAATAGGGTTAGAAATCCCATTATAGATAAGAAGATTAATAAATTGCCAGTTTTTGAAAAAAGGAAATGGATCATGTTCAATATAGCATTGTTAGGTTAACTACTCATATGCTTTACCCCAATTCTTTGATTTAAAGGTTGTCCACAAAAAGATGCAATCTAGAGCTAAGGTAAAACTTCTTCAATACAAGTGAATCAATGGGAAAAGGCACTCTTAAGTCCTTTTGAAATTAATTCTTTGCTGCTTTTCCTGTCTTTCTCTTACTCAAAAATTAATATCCAGAGGGAAGCCAGGTCAAAAATTTGAAAATTATATTGGATGAAAAAATTGATGTAATTTCCTTCCATTTTTTTCTGACCTGAAAATGGTTGACTTCTAAGCCCACATGTCCTGTACTTAATTGTAATTATGTACTTGGAGCCATAAAGCACTACAAATGTCAAAAAAATTAAAATATAAAGTAATAAATAAAGTAATAAATTATTTTACTGTTCTCTAGGACCTTCAAAATTTTCTGCTGCCCTAAAATACATTAAAATGCTATGTTGTGCTGTAGCTACTTTAGCAGGATTTACAAACAGCTCCAAAGACTTACTGAAGTATAAAAACTTTTTTAAAGTCCTTTTCTGGCAGTAGTACTGTGTAATTGCCTTGATGAACCTTGTTTAACATTGTTAATTTAGCTGGATATAACCCAGCAGGCTGCAATGACAAAATCTGTAGGTAAGAAGACATGATGGATGGAAGTTACCTTATGACACTGGAATAAAATGCAATTAATTAAGAGAATCTTTCTGGGTTTTATGACATCCTCAGGAAAATCATCAGCAATTCACAGCCAAAAACCACACAAGCAAGTAAACAAAAAGCCCTACTAAACAAACCACCCACCTCATCCCACCCTCAGTTCAAACAGCATTATTACAAATTTTCACTTTGGTCTGTGACTAACAGCAATGAAAATATGCATCAGCATAATTAACACAATAATCTGAAATAACAGTCAAATTGTCCATCTCAGAATGCCAAATCATCCTGCACTGATCTTTTAACACCTTTTTGCTATGGAAAACTTTGCATTAGTACCGCTGTAAAGTTCAAATTTTAGTAGAAATATTTTATTTTTTATTTAATTTTTGCATAAAGGTCACAGTGCATGACACTTGTACACAGTTTCTTGAGGATAGTTTGAAAGTATTTTTTGGGCCTGGAGTTTGCCTGAATTGCTCACAAATTTTTGCACACTTCAGAGAGAGTAAAACTCAGAATCACACAGATGCTTTATAGTTTTTAAGGATAGATACATCAACTAAGCATATAAAGCTTCAAAGCACAGAATTTCTTTCACTTATTTAAGGAAACCACTATTCAAACACAGATTGATATGAACATACCATTGTTGCGGTGGTCCAGCCCACCTTGGGGCTGAANTTATTAACATAAGAGAGTTTTGCTTATTCAAACATTTTTTATTGAAAAAAACCAAAAACTTTGAAACACTGTAGAAGTTAAGCTAATAATTTTACATTTCACAAGACCCAAGTGTAAGATTCATGCAAGAATTCAAGATGCAAGATTCTTTTTGATGCAATTTAAAATTATCAGCTTCTGAAACATCTGCCAGAGATAGATGCTTTGGACACTGGTAATTACCAAATCATGTGCAGCTGTACACATTTTTGATAGCCCTTATAGCTCACAAAACTGCTTCAACTGCAATAAATCTAAACAATTCCCTCTATTATAATCAGTCTTATCATGTTTTTTATACACAAAAACAATGCTCGAAGGTTCAGAAGCAAAAAATTAAAAAACTTCTGTTTGGATTAAATAGATCATATCTATTTTAAGATACAGTGATTTTTCTTGAGATTGAAATAATGAGGAAAATACTGGGAAAAAATAAATCAGTCTTGTTCTTCTGTGGAAAATAGCATCCTCTTTGCAATCATTTTTAGAATATGTCAAGAAAGAAACTGTTTTCAAATGAGAAGAAACTTGAATTCTTCATATATTGAGATGAGCTAGTCATGAAATTCATACTGGTTTGGTACTTTGTTGGGACATCAGCAGCAGAAAAATTATTCAAATTACCATGAAAGAATAGATTAAACCAATGGAAAAAGAAGAAACTAAGAACTGTGACTGAAAGAAGAAGAACCCAAAGGTATGGGACCTCAGTTATTATTTTCTGGATCCTCAGCTTGACTTACATATTCTACAGAAGCAGATGGACTTCCCTGAACACCAGTCACAAGGTGTTATCAGGGAAGGTTAATGTGGTATGAAACCAAATATTTTAGAATAACTGTGGAGACAAAGAAAACAGGAATGTTCAGCCAAGGGTCTGCTTGGTCTATACTGACAATGGTGTAGACCCTGAAAAGCTTTGGTAGAGAAGTTTTTCAGCTTTCTGCGGCATTCTGTGAGAGCTCTGTGGTTCTCACGAAAGCTATGATAAACACTGCTACGGGTTTTTGTAAGCTGGTTCTTCATCTGTGCACCTGGGGTTTGTTTTTCAGAGTTGTTATGGTACACAGTGAAATAATATTTTGAAGTAGGTGTTGTGAGCTTTGGCCAATGTGATGCATTCCGTGCCTTAATTAATGTCTCCCCTGATGGGGGAGAGGTTTAGCGTCTTTGCCAGGAATTCAGGAGGCGAACGGGAACTTCAAAAAATCTCTGCTTTCAGATAGTTGTTTATTAAGTCTTATCAGAGAAAGGAAGTCACTTGCGTGGCTCCAACAGCACAGGGCAGAGAATGCAGGAAGAAGTCCACACTATCAAGATTAGACAGTCTTTTTAAAGGTAAATTATCCAATTAAAAGGTAAAACGAAAGATATTTTCACATTTTCACCAATGTTCAATAACTGACTTTGTTACGTACACCGGAACTGCAGAACTTTTTATTCAATCACCTTAAACTACTTCTACTGCAAAATATGGAGGAATAGAAGGAGGAACAAGAAGCTTAGAGAACAACAACAATCCTCCATTTTGAAGTTTCTTACTTTT
>VZTI01001512.1:718295-731101 GCA_013397865.1 Struthidea cinerea
GGTACACAGTGAAATAATATTTTGAAGTAGGTGTTGTGAGCTTTAGACAATGGGACAGGGGGTGGCTGGTCCAAGATCCAATGACCTCCTGCCATCTTTGGGAACCAAGTTATATAAGTCAAATTATAATTAATTAAATAACTACTTTCTTCCTGAACTTGGATTGTGTCATTACTCGCCGTTCTCGGTACGTCACAGCGACAGACAATGGGTGTCCTCTTCACATCTACACCTTCCTCAAGGGGGTCTGCAGAAGGGGAGCTGCTGATCTCCTCTCTCTTGTGACCAGTGACAGGACACATGGAAATGGAATGAAGCTTGATGAGGGGAAATTAAGACTGGACATTAAGAAAAGGTTCTTCAGTGAGAACCTTTGTGGTTGGTCACTGGAACAGGCACCCCAGGGAAGTGATCATTTCACCAAGCCTGTCAGGCTCCTGTTCAAGGAGCATCTGGACAAAGTCATGCAATTTAATTTCAGGTTTTCCTGTGAGAAGCAGTGAGTTAGACTCAGTGATTCTTAAAGATCATTCAATTTTTGATATTATTCTATGAAAATGCACGGAAAAATCAGCTGACAATCAAAACAACTTGACTAGATGGCACATTATCAATACCCTAATATCCTTAGTGGTGTTTCTGTGCACTACCAACAGTAGGAATTTTAAGAAATCAGATTCTATATGGATACTTTATGTTAGGAAACCAAAACTAGCGACTTTGACATCAGTTCCCTGAATCTCCAGTTTTCTAGCAATGGATTAGAAATTATAATAATAACAGTCTCTACTACATGGAAATTGAAATAAAACAGTCATAAATGTTTTAAAAACTAAAATTTAAAATGATACCACCAGAGAAAATCCTGGGAGAAAATTTATTTTTATTCAGTGTAAATATTCATTAGTTTGTATTAAATGAAGTTTGATGTGACATGTTGAGGGGAGAGTTAAAAAAAAATTAAAAAATCAAAGCAACACTTATCTGCTGAGTCACTGTTTCCTATGAATAGACTATCTAAAACTTTTTTTTTTTTACTTTGATGGAAATGCCATTGTTTAGAGTGTGCTCTATTTAGTCCTGGTTTTTAATTTGGTTTCAGTTTAAATTGGACAGAAATAATTTCTCAGTGAACTAGAAACCCCTTGGATACTGTAAGTTCTTTGTGAAATTTAGGATCATGACAGTTCTGATAGCAATAACAGTCATTAAGCTGATGAATATGCGCTTGGCCACTGCAGAGCTACATAAATGTGTGAGCAAACACACTCTGGGAAGATCTACCAGGTGCACCCACTCCAGGGTTAGGCACCCTGCAGGATCCATTGAGGACGTTTGCTGCAGAGGGAACAAAGACATTGCTTTATGGGTCCAGAACTCATGGTTCATAGCATCATTCCTACCCTCAGGAGGGGTCAGTAGAAAGCTGGACAAGATCTGGTCAAAATCTTTCAAAGGCATATTTGGTGAAAAAGGATTCTTCAGTAAAAACTTTGCTTTGTCCAAAGGAGATGCATTTCAAAGCTCTTTTATCTTATAAAATGTAGTTTTTGCAGACTTTATGGATTTTAAGAACTGCTTTACATGCAGCATGGTAGTTTCTTGGACAATATTTATGGAAAGTGGAAATTCATAAGCTTTTCCCTGAATAGATATAAGACATGCATGCAAAAAAATAATTTTCCTAGGCTTTATATTACTAAACACACTATAACAGAATCTATCTATACATGTGCATAAATAGAACAAAATCCCATATCGAGTTCTTAAATGTATGTATTTTAACCTGACTGCCTCTATGAAGACTTCCACAATACCATTTAAGCATTAGGAATTTTTGATAGTGAGGAAGACACCATTCAGACAAAAAAAAGCAAGAGTTAACATCTAGTCATTTTCCAGCTAAAGTTGTTTGTTTCTTTCATATTTAAAAGCAATATGTTAGTGAAGATAGTTTTTTATAATGGTATAACACTGAACTAATAGAAGTTCTGCCTCCTACCTGTAGATGAAGATTATGTGCTGTGCATATTACAGACAGACAAGGACAGATAGCTTTTTTGTAATGTTTGCCTCTCCCATTTAGCTCAGAAAGGCAGTGTTGAGAAATCAGACTTAGTTTTTTAGACATATATTTTAGCATCCAGATCTGATACCCTTGAGCTTAATCTTTAATGTAAAAATCACATTTAGATAAGGTTCTGACATAAGAATACAGCTGGTGTTAATTTATTTTCTTTCTTTTTTTTTTTTTTTTACATTTCAATATAAAAATTGATTTCTTTAGATGCTATACGTACGTGGCATAAGATGCCATAATACAGAGCCATTGAGAATGTGTTGGCTAACTCTAAACAAGACAAATTGATGCTAGAAGGAGCACATCTATGTTTCAGCAGTTTTCTACTTCTGCTAATTTAGCCTTGTTCAGCATTTCACAATTGGGTCTGTGCACAATGGGAGAGGAAGAACTCTTTAAAATACCTGTGATTAGGTTGCAGTTTACTTCCATTAAGAAAGAAATCAAAAGAGGAGTTTGGTGTTTTAGGAACTCTTTTTGTCCATTATTTTTTACACAGTCCTCTGTATTTGCAAAGAATTTAAAGTTCTTTTTCCTTGAACATGTCACAAAGCAAACAATAAGAAGCAGTTCCTTTCCTCGGAGTTTCAGGAACATTTTCAGTCAACGCATATACCCAAAATGTTTGCTCTCAAGCACAGCAGTGCTCAGAAAAGAAGAATTAAAGAAGTCATTCATTTTAAAGGAATGATAAGGTCAAGTCTCTGGCTAGATTACTGAAGAGAACAAAAACTCTTCAGCAGTATCAAAAGACACTATAAGACACACAAAAGCAGTATGTTCCCTGAGCTTTTTTGGAAATATTGATTGCTACCTACTGTCCTATTCTGAAAAGGATGGCAGTTATCTCCTCTGAACACAAAATACAGAAAAAATACCATGTAAAAAGGGAAACATTACAGCTGAATTTCCTGACAGAAGTCAGACCTCTGCTTTCTCAATGAGAGAATTAGAGCTATGAAAAGAGCTTTCAAGGATAGAATGTAAAGAATTACTTCTGCTTTTATAGCATATATAATGCTGATCTTTGTTGTGGCAGTACAATTACAATATTGTATCATTACTTCATTTTGTCAATATTTTAACAAAACAAGCAATTTTCATTGTTTCCCATTCTAAGATGTGCATGTATTTAGCAGAATAATAAGCTTCCATGTGAAAAGGAAAAATGACTTAATTTCAATGATAAAGATGCAACAGATTTTATAAAAAATTTGAATTTTCTTCCTACAATATTATGATTTCTTCACTTTGCTTATTGGTTAATACATCATTCAAAAGCACTACTGTTAAGAGCAATGGTCGGTAGGTCTATGGGTCCTTGATATGTTATGAGAAAGCTGAAGATAGAACAATACTCTGACAGGATTTATTGTTCTCAATAGCTCATTACATAATCTTGGATTAGGTCTTTGTTTAGAATGAAAATCTATAAAGATCTTCTGCCATTTAAAAAAGCTGTTAAATTCTGAGCCACTCTTCTGCTCCTGAATTAAATTAATTGCAATATACAATAAAGAAAAAAATTAAGCAGGCAAAGAAAATAAATTAGGTAATTATCATTGATCCTCTTTTTGAGTGTGGCCTTGGGTATAGTTAGCCTAAATAGTGTCCAAAACTGGACATTTCACTCATTTATCAGATAAAATATTTTGAAGGAGCAATGCGCTTTCAAGAATAAATGTGACAAACACATCTTGAAGTGTAAAAAGTGATTAGCTTTATGTGAATGTATATTTGAATCTGTTCATACATCCCGTTTAAAGAATTTATTGTTTTTGACAATAAAGTTATTTACAGATATAAATGCCAGTTTTGTTATCCATCTCGAAATGCAGCTTCAGGTTCTTGTGTTTACTCTGAATGATTGCCACTCAAATATGTGGGCAAAAAGTAAATAAAGGAAGAAATAACTAACAATCAAAAAAAGTTAAATCTGGAATTTTGGCTTATGCTGCTTCTACAAAAATGGTTAAAACACCATGCTGATAAGATTTTATAACAGAAAGTACCTCTTGCATTTCTCCAATACACTAATTTCTTTTATTTGTAACTGTCAGCATCCCACCACCTTCCTTAATTTCTGCTTTTCTATAAGCTTGCTTGCTTTACTGCCAGGTGAATAAGTACTTTCTTGTGTACAAACCAATCTGTGTGCTCTGATGAATACTGATTGTGTATTGTGTACTGATGAGACATGCCACCTATTTTTTCTGAGAAAAATAAAAAAAAAAAAGTTTTTACTTGTTACTGAGCTATGGTAGGCTAATGTAGCATTACAAGAAGCAAAATATATCACACATTTATCCATATACATTGAAAAATATAGCAAATTACCTGAGTGCAGTTTTATTTAATTTAAGCCTTGATGTATACAGTCACACAAATATAGCTTTTGAGGCTGGTAATGATTTTCATTGCACAGGTCAGAATATTCATTCAGAAGAGCCTTTAACAATGTTGTAAAAGCAGTTGCTTCTACTTTAGACTGCTTAAAAAACAACCAACTTCTCTATGTTGATATCATAGGTGTTCTTCAAAGAATTAAGAGCTCTTATAGCCTTACCTCTAAGTTCTCTGTGTTGACACCTGTGAACTCTATCACAGTACCTGCCCTCTTTCCTGACTTTTGACTCCACACTGAATGGGACACTGAGCAGGGGACCATGAGAAATTTCAGTGCCTGATTTAAGAATGACACCTTTGAAGAATTTGTGCTCAAATGGAACACATTTGAGAGATGACTACTACAACAACTACTTTCAAACTAATTTCTTGAAGAGAAGTTTTAATGAGGTGGTGAGAGTGTTCGAAAATCCGATGCCAGAAATATTAGATGCAATGGAAAGGGTCTCTCACTGATTATTTTGTGAGTATAGATTCTTCTTTCAGCAGAAAAGAAAGTACATATTGAGAAACATGACTGCCTGCTGTCTGACTTTAATTTTTCAAACTATACGGCTAGTTAAAGAAAAAGTGAACTAGTTGTCTAGGCAAAGAATGAATAAAAGAAAAAGTTCCAGGGTGAAATTCTGGATGCTCTGAGAAATTCTTAACTGGGCTGAGGAGTACTGGTGAACAAACATGTTTCTAGTGGTAAAAGTAACAATTAAAAGATCATTTTTTAAAACAAAAGAACTGTGGCATGCATGTACATTTTCAGACATCCAGTAAGTGATTTGTGCACCAAAGCTCAGTTAGTTGTTGAGAGAAACTTTGACCTGGAGGCCTACAGAAAACCTGACTTGTAATTGCCCTGCTTGATTCAGAGATTAGCACAGTAATGTGAAAATGTTTATTTCTCTTTCCTCACCCAAAGATGTTGTGCATGTGTGTATCTAAAAAAAAAATCAGCTTATTTTTTGTTTGGTTTGGTTTTATATGTAAGCTCAGCTAAACAGTGCATTTGAATTAATTTGGTGACATCTGACTATCCTCAATAGAAGCTTCTATTCAAACACTTGAAATCTCAGATGTTGTACAGCAGGGATCTGATTTCACAAGAAAAATAATTACACTAGTCTTGCTCATTCACTTTTTCTTCCCCTTATTTGTGTGTGTGGTTAAGCATGAGGTTAGGTCTTTGTCCGGCTTTCTTGCTAAGGTTGTCCACAGACACAATTTTTTTACCAGACTCTTAAATATACTGCAGAAACCAAACCGCTGGGTTTGAGGCATTATCTTTAAATTTTGGCCCCAGAAATACTCTTGCTCCATTGGCCTGAATGAGGATTTTGCCAGCAAAATATGGAAGTGGGTGAATATTTCAAGCAGAAAGTACACAAAGAGAAAGAATATGAATTAATGTGAGAAACAAATTCTGTTTCCAAAAGTCTCAAAACAAGCTGCAAATGCGTTATCATCTCTGCAAGCTTCCTTGTGAAGTCTATTTCTACTCTTTTTAAAGAGAGTGAAACAAAAGGACAAGGAAACAAAATGAGTTGAAATTATCAGTGAAAAATCTGGAAGCAGAATATATTCAGAAAGCTCTTGTAAATGAGTGAGACACAAGCAAGGTGTCAAACCAAATTTCAGCTAAAGGGCTTCTGAAGTACATTGTGTTCCTTAAATAAGGGAATCAGATTCTCCACAGTGCCACTAGTTGTGTACTTGGTACCAAGCACACAGTGATTTCCCTAGATCAGACTTTCTTTTTAACTTTCCTCTTTGACAGACTTTGTTGAAGGACAGAGAAAGAAAAGGAAAGACACTGCACTGCAAAGGTAGAACAGAAAATACTGTCTCTGTATGAACACATTATTTTAAAAAAGTCCATATTCAATTTTCAAATTATAAACCCAACATAAGTTGTTTTCAGAACAAGAATTTGATATAGTTTAGTCATTACTGTGGTTGTATCTGTAACAAAATCTGCTTCGTCAAAAAATATAAGAAATTTCAATGGTGCATTGGCCAACAGGTCATTTTTCACATTTCATTTTTTGATGAATGCATGAAACAACGATTAAGTACAGTTCTCTCATTACTTATTCAACAGTAGCCAAGCTGTTGCTTACTGCTTGCTAATAAAATCTTACTAATGGTAGAGAACCTAATCTCACACGCTTTTGGTGATCAGATACAGAAAAGCGTGACCATTACTGGAGGCTGGAGGGGAAGGAAAGTTAAGTCCTTAAGTACCTTTGAGTGCCTGGCCCTAAATGACCTCAGTTTCCTCTTCCTTTGATATGAATCCAACCTTCACAGTCCCTCACAGAGTACTAAGGACTTGATTTATTGTGTGACCTCAGCAATTTATTCTATGACCTCAGCAATTCTGGTCATTATTTTCATGTCTCTGGGTCAGACAGGTTAAATTTTGTCATAAACCCAGATGACACTGGTATCACATTAGTTGCTTTCAGTGGGTCAAAGTTGATGACATTGCAGCCCATTTTACTGTATTCTTTGACCCCATACTTAAATCTCTGTCAGATACTGTATTTCAGTTCACTGTCAGAATGTATTTTATTTCTTCAATAAATTGCATTTTTTTATTCCTTCTGTAATGTTTGCAATCATCATCCTCATTTTTAAATGACATTCCAGAAACTATTTTCTTTCTAAATGCATATCTTTATTTTTTGAAAGAAATACCCATTAATATTTTACTGTCTTTCTAATTTAAATGTAGCTAAGCTATGGGCACCAGAACCTTTCAGAAACAGAAGTGTCTTCTCCTTAGCAGAGGTGCTAGTTTCTGCTCATCACTATGGGAACTGCAGGAATGCACAGAGCTGGAGATAGGCACTGCCTGAAGTAAAGGACAGTGCTTGTTGCAGGTTACTGAAAGAGGATGCTCAGCTGGCTCATGACTTATTCTCTGCATCCTCTTTGCTTGAGAGGGAAGCAGTTTGCTACTTCTGTTGGCTGAAATAAAGAATCTTCACCTTTGAGTGATAACAGAGGACGTCATTATCAGTTCATTGCTCTTTTGGGGATCTACATGTGTTAAGATTGAATGTTCACCCTGTGGGAAGTCTGAAGGGAGCGACATCATCAGCACTCTGCTTACTGTTCTTTTTGACCAAAATATCCAGATATTGTGCACAAGCTAATAAAGGAATGGAATGCATATATACTGTACTTTTCTGAGTAGGCTGAGCAAAACAGTGGGTTTGAGAGAAAAAAATTGTATGTATTCTGTTTTTATCTTTGTGTGTGTGTGTGATTTTTTGTGCTATAATTGTGGAAGCTCTGTAAAAATTGAGACAACACGGTTTCTGATCCTAATTAATTTCTTTTGCCAAGCAGGAGGACAACGCTAATTCTTCCTTTTGAGCTAATGGACAGATTCCAGAGAAAATTATGTTGGCAGTGTGTAATTTGCCAATGAACATATATTCTAAATTTTTTCCTGAAGAGAAAACAATCCACAGACTGCATAAAATTTTTGCTTGAAATGTAAATCAAATCCTAGATTTATAGAGGGAACAGCATGAAAGATATTGTGTTTGTAATAACTGGTAGACTTGTAGTCCGACAGATTACTCAATTAACATTTATGAGTAAAATTAAACATTGTTTACAAATAAATAATTAAGGTTAATGTTCCTGTGCTAGATTTCATGATAGAATCATGGAATAAAAGTTTGTGAGGGGAACTCAATGATATCTGATCCAACCTTTCTTGGCAAAATGACATCATCTCAGAGTATATTTTTGAAGTGTTTTTCAAGATCCATATTCTACTTTTTTAAAAACAAAATTGAGGCAGTCCAATTGTATGAACATAACAGTTTCACATATTCTACTACCTAATGGCTCAATTTATTTAAAATAGCACAAATATTACAGTGAGAGGGAAACAAAATTATCAATGACCACTTGAATCATCAGTAGATAATTCTCAGACTAGGTTAACATATCCAAAAAAAAAAAGACCTGCAGAGCAGCAAGAACTAGCCATTTGATTAGTATTAAAATAATGGGATGTATTACCTCATCTGTTGCGTGTATATACCTATTTGCATTGAGATTTTTGAGTGGATTGATATTTATATTGATGATCTGGATAAGGGGATCAAGTCCACCCTTAGTAAATTCATGGATGAAACCAAGTTTGGTGTGGGTGTTGATCTGCTGGAGGGCAGGAAGGCTCTGCAGAGGGATCTGGACAGGCTGGATCAATGGGCCAAGGCCAATGGTATGAGGTTCAACAAGGCCAGGTACTGGGTCCTGCATTTGGGTCACAACTCCCTGCAGCACTACAGGCTGGGGGCAGAGTGGCTGGAAAGCTGCCCGGCAGAGAAGGACCTGGGGGTGCGGGTCAACAGTGGCTGAACATGATCCAGCTGTGCCCAGGTGGCCAAGAAGGCCAGTGGCATCCTGGCCTGTGTCAGGAATAGTGTGAATAGCAGGATATCTGGATGTTCACCTGTCCTTTGGCAAGTCTTTTCCCAAAAAGGTGCATGTATAACTGTGGATGCTGCTGTGCAAGAGAGCCTTCCTAGTGCTTTATCTTTTCATTCACACGCACGATGACATTGCAGTGCAGGAAGCAGCACAGCCTTTCTCTTTTCCTTTATTCTGACAATGTACGAGGCAGACATTATTTGAGAATAAGTTCCTTTTCTGCCTTTTAGAAGATGGGCAGTTTTCAAGAAGAAAGGACAAACCTGACACAGTTAGGGCTACTTAAGCTACCATTAAGGCAGTCTTGAAATCATATATGCTCCAGAATTAGACAGCAGCAACTAAGATGAAACTCTTTGGATTCCCTGTCCTTATTTCTCCTCCAGCATAGCCAGCATGAGAACAATAAAAAAAAAAAAAAAAACTCCTTCCTTCTTTGAAAGGAAGGGGTCTTATCAGTGCTCACGTGTACTTATTAACACTTTAGATCTCAGTGATGCTCTCATTTATTTTATCTGACATATTATTATCATCATATTTTCATGGTGGTTTTTGCTCTCATTTATTGTTTTTTTTTCTTAATGAACACTTCTATTCTCCTATGTCTGCAAGCAAAAAGTAGTTACCTGGACTAGCATTTAACAAAAGTGCTACAGACAGAAAGGTGGAGCCTTTCTGTCTAAAAATATATATATTTTATACATAAAAATATCTTGTTTTCTTATTAAATAACTTGAAGTAGCCATGGCCTTTCTGTTGACATGAATGAGTTCTGTATAACTGGAAAAAAAATTACAATTCAAGAGTGGTTTTAGTACACCTCAAGAAGAATTTTCTGAATTTCAAACATATTCTAAGGGCTTAGAAATAAGTTAAAATATTTTGTCTTGAAATTTTACTCATGTTTTCTCTTTCTACTAATTTGTGTAAATGAAACAACAGCATAACAATATAGGGCAGGAAATCTTAAAATGAGACCTCTTGCAATTTATCTGAAATCTTGGCAACATTAATAAAGAGTAAAAGTTATTTCAATATGAGTTTCTTCTTGGAAGTAAGTGAAAATATAATGATATTTCCACATGTCCTGGCTTGTGTAGAATATTTGTTTAAGAAATTGGCTATAGCCAATGCCAAAATTATATTATTAGGAACAGACAGCAAGCAACCCTCTACCTGCCCTAAGGACTATGCATGAAATATCTCCTGGTTTTGGCCAAGGACAGGGTAATTTTCTGCTGCCATTGTGAGGGGGTGGAGCCTGTAGTTGTGTGGGCATTATTTTACTAATGTTATGCAATGCAATCTGACCTCATTGTCATGTGGGGGAAATGGACTCTTTCTCTCTTCCGAGAAAAAGGATGTTCCTTTCCAGTGGAACAAGCGTGGGGATGGAGTGATGGGGTATCGACAGCCCTGACCAGAGGGAGAGGATTGGCTGGTGTGGGTGCGGTCAGGTCAGCCTCTGCACTCCGTCTTTTGTGCACTTTTGTTATTAAAATTGTTGCTGTTACTGTTCATTTTCTTATCTCATTGCTGTTTCAGGTAAATTCTTATCTCAAGGCGTGATCTTTGACTTTTGTGGTTGCAGCTTAAGGGGTAAAGCGAGTGGTGAAGTGGATTTTTAGTGGGACTATTGAATTGGAGAATACCATTCCTAAAACATGACATCATATTAAACCTAAAACAAATATGGCAAGGACAGGACAGAATACAAGCACACAGTACTTAACTAACTATTATATACACTCATTCCAAACTATACACTTCTTGTTACGCATTGGTGGAGTTAGTGGGAAAGCTGTTTCATGTTTCTATTGTTCTGTCCTAATACTAAGCTTCCAGACCCTGCCCACCATCTCTTCTCCCTCTGGCTCAATCCCACAGCAAGCACAGAAAGCTGCCACAGGATATATGAAACAACGTGTAATGTTTCTTCCTAGCTGCCACTCAAACCATAGACTGCCCACTATTGTGGGTCCCAATGCAGAACCATGCTGTCTCTGTCTACTTGCAGGGAAAATGTCACTGTCCAGGGACAGTGTTTCTATATTGTGCAATAAGATTTCAGCCAATATCTCTCTTCGCAGTACATTCCCTCCCATTCGCACAGAGATAGACCTTTGCTTGCTGCTAGCTGTTTAGCCTGAAGATAATGAGACAACATGGAATCTGCAAAGTGAAAACAATTTTTCCAAGGCTGCAGACTAAAAGTGAAAATGAGCTCTGAGTAAAACTTAGTAAGAGTACTATGTAACTCTTGTCAGGATAACTGAGACTTAAGTGGCATGTACATAATGTTTGATTTTCTGGCTCAGGGATAAATTCCATTCGAACTGCAACTTTGTAAAGCAAGTTAAAAAGAAGTATTAGATTATTCTCTGTTCCCTGGTGTATTGCCTTACCTGTGTTTCAAGAATTACCTTGTGTTCAAAGTAAAATTAAAAAGTCAGGAAAAGAGAAATAAGTCTGTCATTGAATGAAAGAATTTTATCAAGAAAGTGCAGAAGTTAGGAAATTATTTCAGTTGTTTTTTTAGTGCTTATTAAACACTCTTGGGATGATATTATTTATGATCTTAAAGTTTTGCACAGTAATGCCATGCTTAATTGGAACGCAAGCTGTGCACTGATTAAGTAGTCATAGCATTAATATTTTAGCTTTTACAGTCTGATTCTCAGGATTTTTCATTTGTAGGTAATAGCAAATTACTTTGTTAGCTGTAAACTAAGTTTACTTTGTATGATTGTACTTAACAACTCTTTGGAAATCTTTTTCCTCCATGTTGCTATTAGTGATGTTAGTTTTTGCATCCTGTTTAGTAAACTGTAATCTGTATTTTTAAAATGCTTTTGTTCTTTACAATGTCTAACTACATCTGAATAAACCTCCTGTTGAAACACTATAATCGAGCTGTGTGACTTGACCCTAGATGAATAGCATCAAAGGCTGAATGCGCCAGTTGTTAAGAACTGAAACTATAGATACAAACATACCCCAAAATACTAGATTCTACATTGTTCTTGTTTCCAACACTCAACAAAACAATCACTAATGAGCCAAAATCACAGACACATAATGTCAATTCATGGAAAAGTTTGTAAAGCTAAAAAAATAGTGGTGAAATGGACAAACCAATATAAGGCATTAGACAAGCATTAGGATCCGTTTTGGTATTTTGTTGTTAAAGTTCATTGCTTAAATGACTAAAATGTTTTAGACAGCATCATATGGGGAGTGATAGATATAACACAGTAGTGATACTCCAGATCCGATTCCAGGGTAGAGCAATCATTAAACTGTAGCTCTATTTAATCCTTAAATATTAAGTTGTGGTTTTGATGAGAACATATTTCCAACAAATCATTGTAACTCCACAATTTATGGAAGAATTTCCCTCCACGTTAATATGCCTGGCAATCAGCAAGATAAACCATTCAATTTGCATCACATTTATCTTTTCTGCTTCCTATTTTTGCATTTTATATATGCAGAAGCATTTTATTGTATGGCACTTTGTTTTGCTTGGCAACATCACAGCTGTAACAACCAAATATATAGAAACAATGAAGCTTCTTTTGCAAAGAATAAAGGAAACATCAGGAGAGATCTATAGTTCCACCCTAATGAACCAATTCAGCGCATGTTTATTCATCATACTAACAGCTCACATGGGAAGGCCAGAAGCACTAGCACTGAGAAGAAAATTGAGACTCTGATACTTTATTTTACTTTGTGCCATAGCTGGTTCCAAATCCTAGTAGTTAATGGGTACTTAGATCTGATAACTTTGTGCTGCATCAATAAAAAATAAAATTATCAGAAAACTGAAGACAATAGGGAGAGGAGAGGAGAGGAGAGGAGAGGAGAG
>VZTI01001512.1:731275-763158 GCA_013397865.1 Struthidea cinerea
AGGAGAGGAGAGGAGAGGAGAGGATTCATGTATTTTTCTACTGTAAAAAATTATGCCAATGAAATAGCTATATTTTGGCAAAAGTTTTGAATTCCTTTGAGTTAGGCTTATTTTCAGTTATTTTTGTGGTTTTTTTTATTGGTAAAGAAGTAAATTTCATATTCACAGTAAGAATAACTGTGGAGATATTTAGCCAGTGCTTCAATGGATACACTGCAAAGCTTCACTACCCTCATCTAGACTCTGAAAAGTGCAGTGAATACCAAACAAGTCCAAAAGATCCTACAATGCATCCCTGTAATGTATAGCACAGGTGGCTTTAAAGCGCTTAAGGCAGGTCAGTTGAAATGAAAGCCTCAAGCTGATGTCAACACATGGGTATTTCTCACTCATTTCAGACTCTCTCATGTTTCAGAACATTGTAAATTATCTCATATTATTTGGGACTCCATAGACTTCTTCTCATTATGCAGCCATTATTCAGGATTGATTATCATCGGTTAAAGCTTGTTATTTCTGTCAACATTAGTTTCAGATTCAGTTCCATGAGGGCACATTACCTAAACACATTCAACTCAGCTTGGCTCTCAAGCATTCATTTCCCACATCATTCCTCACTATATTCCTCCTCAGAATAGTCTCTGCACCAGCTCCCTCTCCAAAGTCTTGGAAGAGATTCTCTTTGAATGCAAACAGTGCTTGTAGATACTCTAAATTATCCTGATGCTACGCACGGAAGACTAGGTGCCATGAAGTCAAAGACATACAGAAGGGAAAATATCCATAACTGACACTGTGACTGAAAAGAGGATGAAATCAATAAAGTATGATCCCTTTCAAAAGAAATTCTCTGATTTCTGTTGCGTATTGATGATGGATGTAATTTTTATTTCAGTGCAGCCAAGAAAACTTGTGATCACTAATACAAATACCAATAACTTTTTGAAGTTAGCAGGTAACACCTCTAGATCAGAGTCTTCAGAATGATCGGAGGGCTGTGCTTTCTGTACCACTAATATTACAGAGATGAATGTGGCATAGCCCTGTCCCTATTATTTCCACCAAGAAGTATAACAAACCCTTCTATTCCTTTTCTTGTACTTCCATCTCGAGATTAAAAAAGCTAGATCTATTCCTCCAAAAGTGGCCCAAGAACAAAGGAAAATCTTGATCTTGGTTTTTTGTTTTGTTTTGTTTTGTTTTGTTTTTTTAATTAATTTCCAACTGTCTTCTGATGTATTAAAATTACAAACAACTTTCTTATTTTTCAATATTATCCTAAGGAAGCTTCCTAGGATATAGAACAGGGACCTATTTCCTGCACATTTTGAAAGATTCTTTACAGCTTGACTTCCTTTGGTATCCAATATTCTGAATAATATAATACCAAAGCATCTTTTTTTTTTACTTCACCTTGGATGCACAGTGAAGATATTTATGAACAAAATGTACCACAGACATGAATGTGCTGAGCCACAGAATGGCCTCTTCTAGAGTCTGTGTGATTTTGAAATCATGGTCCTCACATACAAGATAGATAAGAGAGATGGAAGCAATGCAGGAAAGTGTCAAGAAAAGTAGCTTCAAATGCTTTATTTTTCCCTCTTATGTTTGGGTACTAGCCACATTTGAAGAGCCCGATAGGAGAAACAGGTTGCTGATCACAGAGTAGTTTAAATGAGATAACCCTTGCAGCAAGTTGTATAAAGTATGTGCTTCACTGTCAGGAAAGACAGCATAAAGCTTTCTCTTGTTCTGATAAAAGATCTATCCAATGGGAAACACAATTTTAGAAACAGATCATAGGAGACCATCACATTTAAAGACATTTTTCCTGGCTTTGTCTCCTTTGAGATAGACTGACAGGCAAATTTGAAAGCATGTCTTTCCTCTGAGTTTTGGAAGGTTATCTTTTAGGTTCATTTTATGTTCTGTGAAACATTGATAACAACCTGCCAGAGCTGATGTGTTTACATTGATTTTTCAGAGGTAAGAAACATATAACTTACGAACTGAGTGGGTCTTAAAATAAAACTCATGGTGGAGTTCAGTAAAAATCACTTTATTACAAACAATTAGAGATAAAAAGTCTACTGTGGAGAGGTGGTATTCTGAAAGCTTTATCAGTTTAAAAAATCATGATACTTTTAGATAGTTTATAAATTTTTATGTTTAATTTAAATTTAAAAAAAAAAGGCACTAAGTGTCCTTCATCTTTCCAGATATTTTGTCTTCACTTTGGTAAAGAAATCAATGTCCTGATTTGGAGTGAAGAAGGGAAAGTGAATATGAAATGAAGAAGGAAGATGTTACTGGTTTTCATTTTGCTGAGAAAAAGAAAGAACAATAAAATTTACAAATAAAACTTTTTATACACTTATGTATTATATGCATAATATTATTAATAGAATCTGTAACTAAACATTTATGACCTTATGGGATTTATAGGAAAGGCAATGTGTGACTGTGGGTCTTGCAATGCAAGGCCACAGAGATATTCTCTGAATAGTTACCTCAAATGTAAAGCTGGGTGCATGCTAAATTCCAAACACGCGTGAGGAAGGTTCTGTACTAGTTTGATTGGAACTGAAGATGCACAAGGAAATAAGAGATAGCAAAATTTGAAGGCACATTTATACCTTTTAATCAGTTTAGTCTGCTTCTCACTTGACAACATACCTTCAGTAATCCGGAAAGCTCATTCATGCTGTGCAGGCTTTTTCAAGGCTCTAAGTGGTGTGAAACATTGCTTAGAGTCTCCATTGAGAATACTTTATGACTGTACATTCCTTCCAAAACCCTTGATACCTCATGTTCGGGCTACTTAGTGGGATGTTGGAAAGCTGATAAGTAATTTTTTTCCCATGCTGCTTGTGCTGCAGAAGCGCAGACAGAGTTTTAAAGCTCCACTTTTCCTCTCTGTTTTTTGTACTTACACATGCAGCATCAATATTTGATCTAGAAATATTTATTAGAAGCTTTATACATCCATGTATAACTCCCAGTCTATAAATTAATATTGAACATTACTGCAAAGATTGCATCTGACGGAGTGAAGAGTGAAAGGTCAGCTCTTCTTCAAGCAGGTTTGCCACATTATCATTATTTGCTGGACGTACCTCTCAGAGTTGTCCTCAGAATGGTTTCTATTTAAAGCCCTATTGAAAGATATCAATAAAAGAGAAAGCATACAAAAGTCTCTCTTTGGGTTTCACAAATCCATAGACAAATCAAAACGGCTAAAAGAAAATCAAGATACGAAAATAAGTATTTGAAAGGGTCGTTGATCAGGGGTACACTAATCCTTTCCTTTACACATGATTGCAACAGCGGCTTTTAGATAAAATTGTTTTATAAGGATACAAGTGCAAAGAGTCTCTCAGGGGTGTCTGAGCACATTTACAATTTTCTCTTTTAAACTTTTATCCATTTTGTCTGGCCTCCTGCTCATTGACACTTTTCTCTGAACTCCCTTCAAAATGTCATTTTCATATTTTAATAATCCACTACACTTTTCTTGTTGACTAATGAAAAAAATAATAGCCTTCCTTTGCAGAAATCTTCAAATGTGTGCTTCAATTTTGTAAGGGATTTCAAAACCTACTCCAACAGCACTAAGACTATTGGTGTTAACAACCTCTATAGCTTGTGGCTAGGGACTGCATTCTTTTTAACATTGTGCTGGTGTGTCAACTCTATCATCCTGCTGGAAATATCCACACTCTTGACTTTCTGTGACAACTGCTCAGTGCCTTCCTTGGCATACAGAAAGCTGAATTATAGGTTGAAGTTTCTGTCAGTATTCTACTTCTGTGAAACTTGATATATCTTAACAGCTTTGTCATAGTCCTTCAAAGCAACTTTCCCCTCAATCAGTCCTTTGCCTAATTTAAGAAGGTCTTTATTTTAGAGGATAATAAAAAAATATATATTATACAGATATTTCCTTTCATTTTCTCTTTAAGTGTATGAAGACTTGTACAGAACTTTCATGAGAGTGTAATTGGGATTTTACAGGTTCTCTACATGTAAATCACATTACTAAAACACCCGTGCATTTATCCTATGAAGCAAGCAATCCACTAACATTAGAGCTTCTTACTAAGATTAATAATTTCCCAGCTTCTTGAGATTCTTATTTAATTTGGTATATGTTAGGAGATGTCTACTGGTTTTCAGTTGGTACATCAGGTCTTGGGCTTCACTATTTTCTTCCCCTTTTATTTCCTGCTGGGTTACATGCTTTTTACAATTTACTTTCCATAAGTAAATTTTTTTTTTTTTTAGTATCACGTTTTGAATGGTTCTTCTGAGCCTGCTCTTCTAAGATTTTTGACCTATTTTACATGTCTAGGAGGAAGTATGGCAAGTCTTGGCTAAGGCTTATGAACTTGAACAAAAGCTCTGACTTCTGAGGGTGTTCGTCACTTAACACAGTTCCATGTCTAGCCAACATCTCTGCCTGCTCAACTGTCCTTAAATAAAATAGAACATAACAGAGAAAAATTGAAATCACTTTAAAATGGCAATTTAAGAGCAATTTATATACAGTTACCCTTCAATTTTGACAATACTACAGATTCATCTTTAGATATTCAAAGGAATATTTTGAAAGTGTTCTCAACCCTGAGAAATCTATATACTTCAAGGAAAACAAGTAGAAACAGGCTGCTTCAAATTTACCATTTTGCTTTTTTCCCTGCCATAGGAGTAATGTCACTGCAGCTGACACGTTCCCACATTCCTGCAAATGCTCCTGTATTTATTTCATTGAAGTAAGATTTTCCAACAGAAAAACATTTCACAGCAATATTCTACTGGCTCTACCGAATTCTGTTTTTTTCAGATAATGCTGCTGTTTCTTCCTTTGTATGACTAGGGACATTTCAATAATTGTTCCCTTTTAAAGACATATTTTCCTTGCTGGATGGCTTCAGTCCTCATATTCTGAGCAAAAATCTAGTTACCAGAGAGTACAGTGTGGGAGGAAATGCCACAGAAGAGATTCCTTCTCAGCAGCAGTATTGAGAGCCTTGCAGAAGACATTGTACTGAGGAGCTGGTGACCTTGAACAGTCCATGTCTTCTGTCCCAGGGCTCGTACTCCAGGCTTCAGGAACACACACACAGGAAAAGCAGCTGCAGGGGAGCTGCTGGTGCACCCCGTCCCAGCTTCTGGTGGGTGGTACAACAGAGGTAACGCCCCAGCCTGTCAGGAAACCCTCTATTAGCTGAACAGCTTCCTAATGGAATCTTGGAATATATTTGGGAACAGCAAAGTTGGATCAAAGAGTGCAACACGGTGGTTCTGACCAGGGGCTGTTGTGCCTCAAGGAGTTGGTGATCCACACTGCAGCTGACCTGAGCACAGGCAGACCTGTGCTGGCTGGCTGGGCCACCTGTTCCGTGTGGCTTCAGGCTGTGCAGTGCTGCACAAATTCTTGGCCACAGGACAAACTCAGCCAGTTGGTTGTAGCTGGGGAGCCTGCAGGCAGTTCCCACCCACTCAGTACCCACGAGTACATGATGTGCAGTCTTGCCTCTATCTAAGGTGTGAAGCAAGAAGTTCCTTGGATGCAAACATCCATTCTGTTTGACAGAACCACTGCTGAATAGACATGGTTTCTTTAAGAAAATGGTATATAACAACTTGAATGGCAAAAATGGAAGACGTTTCACCACAGACAGGGTCTGTGCAGCACACTAGGGGAGATGCACCAGATGATGCATAAATGCAGAGTGCCCAGAATCTGAACGGGTGTAAGATTTTATTGCTGTCTGTATTCCTCTTTTTATCCTACCTTGTTTAAACAGCTACTTTGTTAAGCCATATATTGTCCACCCTTGCTTGCTGAGATCCAGGCACAGCTCTACACCACATCTCTATCCCTTCAAATACCAAGTGCAGGGGAGTAGAGAATTCAGAGACAAGGATCTTCTTCAATAAGGAGTTTGAAAAATAGGTCAAAGAAAATGTGTTGGTGTTAAACAGTACGTTGAAGAATTCAATTAAAGATCTGTGGCATTATAAACCAGAAAGTATCATCAAATTTCAACATCATGGAAATATCAGTTTAACTTTGGATAAAAGAGATTTTGCTCTTTGGATTGGTACCAAAGCTTAAAATTTGCATTATGGAAAAACTGTGTTCAGAGTCAAGCAGGACAAATTTCTTAATCTGGTAAAACACATTTAGTAACTTGCAGCGCAGCCACAGAACTGGCAGCCTGCAAATGGAGACTAAAAGATCAAGCTGAGAAGGAAATTACAGTGAATTCAAGAAGGAGTTTATTTCAGCGTAAAGAAGGAAGAGACTGAGATGACTACTGCACCTGCTATTTGGCTGCAAGTCACAAACCAAGATATTAAAGTGCATTCCTGATACTTGTTGCTACACAAACAGCAAGTTAATGGTCCTAATACAAGCACCCCGTGCTTGCAATACCAAATTAATACTGCCTTTAGAGCACATAAACAAGTAACAAAGGCAGCCTTTCAAGACTTCACAGACTTAATGGCAAATTATTGCTAAGTCCTTGGCTTAAGTGTAAGTCAGGAGAAAGTGGAGGTCGTAGATACAGCCTCCCAATCACCACAGACTGTAAGAATCATGTCTTGGGGATGGGTAGTTATATGGTAACATCAGATGGATTAGGAATTCTGTTACATATGTAAAGCTTCGTTATGGATGCTATGATCAGATTTAAAGCTAAAAGTGTCCCATAGCTGCCTGTAACTTATGATTCTATAATGAATGGATGGATTAAATTTTCCTTTAGGATCATATACAGTTACACATCAAGAAAGTTTACTGAGTATGTCCCGATCCTTTTTTCCCACTGAAATCAACTGGGAACACAATGATTAACAAATATTCTTTTAAATTAGTGAAAAATGAACTTGTTTCTAAGACTTGCATTTGATAGCCTGAGGTAGGTACAGATACAATGAAAAATTATTAATTTATGTTAAAATTTTCAATGAAATAAATTATTAAAATATTTTCAGCATATATAAAATTATTCAGTGTAATCATTCTCTTAAAGAAAAATAACCTTCACTAACCACTTATGACATGGGCATCTATTGCAGTAAGAAATGCCCAGAAATACTATCTGAATTCATTTAGTTCAGTACAGGCAGAATAATTTTGAATACCTTCTACCCATTTACTTCTTTTGTTCTTGAAAATACACCTGTGAAACTTCAAGTATAGGTTTTCAAGTTTATTACCAAACCATTTATTTTAAAATACATATAAATTAAAAATAATGTGTTAGTGAAATTACTTTAGATTAAAAATAAATAAATATGCTTCAGTGCAGATTACTCTGTAATAAGCAGCTGTTTTGAAGTCATGATTAAACCTGAACAGTCTGGGCAGGAAAAATTCTAACAAATTTCCAATAGTGACCTATATCACTACTACCAGCAGCATTTCTTTTAGCTCTAGCTGCGTACACAAACAATTAAGCACAATTTCCAGACCTAACATAATCACACCATGTGGAAAAATCTACCAGGTTTTTGCATTGTGCATTTATTGCTGGTTCAGTCTCTCTGCTACACTGGACTGGAAGTCCACTTTTAAGTCCTGAATACTGCCATACGGTTTATTAAATCCTGAATAGATCATGTTGGGGTTGCTCTAATTTCCTCCCTTTTATTGCAATGCTAAACAACTGTAAATGTTTGAATTAAATGGCCACTGCATTAATATGTACCCATATTCTCAAAGAATACATACGCATAAATGCAAAATACTGTTTGCATACTTTTAAAATCAATCATAAATTAATTTCTTATGATACTGAAAAGCAAAGTGGTGATGAGGCATTAATAACAATGCTTCAAAAAAATTCTAGGGCTCGATAAAATGTTTTTTTACACTCTTTCTGTAAATTTGTCAACTGAAGCATGGTAAGATAACCACATTTCCAGGAGGTAGGACATATGGGTAAAGGAAATGGGCAGCAGCATCAGCAGAGGAGGCAGGAGCTCTTTCAGATGATTCTTTTAGAGAGTTACAGATTTCTTTGCAGCAGACCATACCTGACACACAAAAGAGCTGTGCGGACTTGAGAAAAGAGGAAAAGCATCCTTGAATCACACTGTTTCAGCCCTATCTAATAAAGTAAGTAATCCTAAACTGATAAAGCTGATTTCTATAGAAACACTGATAAGTAAGATCTTTGACAGAAGAGATTGGTGTTTTTTTGCAGTAGTTTCAGACATTGCTGAATCTTTTTAACAAACTATCATCTTATGGAAGAACACAACATATGCTAACCCTGAAGCAACTCACATTCTCAGCTCAGGCTCTTGGCCTGAGTCCCCTCGTCAAAAAAAGAAGCTAATTTGCTGAACTAAACGTGAACAGCTGAAACACACACACTCCATTCTGCTGACTCTACTACTACAGCAATAACATCTGAAAGAGGGGAAATTGCAAATGCCTGGGAACTGCCTTTAAGAGCAGCAGTTGCTTGCTTGGTGAAGGTGATTCAAGCTTTTAAAAACTTGCGTGTAATTTTCTTTTTTTTTTTTAATTGAACAACTAAATAAGAATATTTATTCTTGCATGTCAATAATTGCAAAACAGAGGACATACTCAAAGTTGCTTGGTTTTGCTAATAAAACATGTACTTTTAATTTTTAGTAAGATTTATTATAAAATATTAAAATAAATAAAGCTCTTGCAGTCTACCAAATAATTAGTCCAAAACAATAAATTAGCAGCTATGACTCTCTACTAAGGATCTTTAATTTAAAAAAATTTAGTTCTCTTTATCATGTTAATAGGGAAAGAAAAATTATTTCTATCAAAAAAGCTCTTATCCATGTCTAATTTTACTAACCAGTAAACAAAGATTTAATCTTATTCTGCTTCCACAGTGACTCCATATTGGAACAAGATAGAGGTCATTAAATGTTATAGTCCTTATTTGTAGATTTTGCTTTTCATCCTAGTTGGTCTCTGGAGAACCTAAATTTTTCAAAAGTCTTTTCCTGTAGATTGGCAATAGGAAAAGATCCTTTCTCAAGTATGAGCCTGATTCTTTCACCAAGGATTAGATCCATTCCCAATCAGAAAAGCCATATTAATTAAAAATTCTCCAGAATGTCTCACACGGGGAAATTTGAATGGAACAGGTACAAGAGCAGAATCACCCCACTGTATGACAGTTAATCTAAATTACATTTATTAAGCAGAGTAGATTTAAAAGGTGGATAGCAATTTCTATTTAAAGATTTTTATCCTGTAGAATTATACATTTCTAAAAACAAAACCTAAACAAAACAACAAAAAAACCCCAACACTTCCAGCCTTGTTTAGACCAATTCAGTATTTCCAAGTCTGGTCTGGAAGCTCAGGACAGTTTCACATCAGCCATTACATTCTACCTTCCCTATGAGGCTTCTTTTTCAACTATTTATATTCTTCTTTTATTTTTTTCTCCCACAAATAGATTGTCAGCATAAGCCATAAACATTATCAACAAAGCTCCAGCACTCTTTCTGTGACGTTCCCCATTGCTGCTCAATCAGCACCTCATACTTGGGTTACTATGGCTCTTTGGCCTCTCAACCCTGTGATGCTGTAAGGAAGGTAAAGATGCTAACAGTCCTTTTCCTTTCCTTCTTTTCCTTTCTTTCTCTCCTCTGCAAACGGGAGTAATCTTTAAAGGCGCAGATGTAGTCTGGGTCTCACATTGCTTTTAGACAAGATTCACCCCACGGTAATGTCATGAGCACTTAAGTTTCCCCTAATAAGTCTTGTAGCTACATCTGCCTGAAATTAATGAGGAAAGTATCTGAATACTTTTTAAGAATTTCATAGAATCACACAGTCATAGAATGGTTTGAGTTGGGAGGGACCTTCAAGATCATCTGGTTCCAACCCCACTGCCCCAGGCAGGGATTTCACTAAAAGCCATTGAAAGAAAGAGGAGAGGAGGGGGAAAGGGGGAAAGAGAGCTAAATATTTCTGGAAGAGAAACAAAAGCAGTTTTGAAAACAATTTATATTTGGCTTTGCAACACTCTGCAAAATTTCAGCAGAAATGGGGACATATCAAACAATAAAACTGAAATCCATTAGCTCTTGAAAAAAAAATGTGCTCAGTCTAATTCCCTGAGCCTTATGCACTAGAATGCTGTATGAACACCAGTTCATAAATGTCTATAATGTTTTTAAACTATTACACAGAAATGGATTTTAAATGACTTTGGAAGGAAAGGTGGAATTAGGTTTTCAGGAAAAAAATACCCAAAAGTAACAACAAATTATGTAGCCTTCATTTATGAAGGTTTCTAACGTTAGGAAAGGTATAAGTGAAGTTGCAGTTAGCTTGTCTGTATTAATTCAGGCATTATACTTAGCATGACTGATTTCTTAATTTTCTGAATAAATACAATAATGGGAATATACTTAGTTTTCATGTAAAAAGAATATTTTAGATTAATACTAAAAATTGTGCAGTTTTGTATAATCAACTTAAACACTTAGCTAAATTAAAAAAAAAAAAGCCACAGAGCACAAATATTTCCATATTTGAATATTTGCCTGATAAAATACTATATAAAAATGTGAATATGAAAATATGCTTTAAAGAAAATTAATCAAAAAATTCTCATCAATGAATATGGATTTGTTTTCAAAGCGGTCATAATCCATACATTTCTCTGGGAGCTAGTAGATTTTAAACAGGACCTAGATAGAGCTCATCAATGAGATAATAAATCTTTCACTGAGCTTAAAATGTATTTAAAATGCTTAGCTTTACAAACTTTCTTCTTGTTGAAGCTTAATTTATGTTATTGTAAATTTGATGTGACTCTCTTGATGTCATATGATATTTTATAAGTTTTGCACCAATGTAAAGGACAGAAGAATCAATCTGTAAGCTTGCTCTAATTCTGCTTCATCATGACTATGCTGTGGGTGGAACTTACAGATAATTTGTTGTGGAAAAGCAAATTATTTGAATTACAATACATTCATTTTCACAGCACTATTTCCATCTGCTTAGCTTCTCTGGAGGGTTAGTTCTGTTTGACACTTCATTATATTTTTAGTTATAATCTTTTATTAACAACAAACAAATATGTTGACAGCGCAAAACATTTTCTTTCATGAGCAGTAAGAGATAGGCAAACACTACTCAGCAAATAAAAAAAAATATATGACAGAGTGGAGGTAATACAAATAATAGGTTACATTGAACATAAACACTGTCATAAGCATTAGATCAAAGTCTTGTTTCTAATTAATTCATCCCATTTGAATGTTTCCCTAAGTAATGTTGTTCCATTGCTACATGTTGCTAGCAGTATTTTTATTCCAACTCTCTTGTGTCTTTTATTGCAGTAAGCCATATTCCTTTAGGGCTCAACTCTGCAGTCTCCACTCAATCTAAATTCCCAGTTCAGTCTGGGGGCAGGATTTACTTGAACAAGGACAAAAGAATTTAGTCTCTAGTGTGTAGTTATAACAGTATTCTCGAAGCCTGAATGCATTATATTTTAGCAGAGTCTAGAATTTAATATGGAATAGAAGTGTCTTAAATTCTACTTCATTCGCTGCTTCTGAATTTTGTCCGATAAGTTTCCTTGGCTTCCTTTTTCCATTAACATTGCCACCAATAAGATAAGTATAACAACGAGCATTAAGCTCCTCTGACAGATAATTTGATGAAAAGCTCTGCGTACCTATTGTAGGTCAGATGCTGGGAGAGAAATCTCTCACACAGTATAAAGCTCAGATCACCCACTTAACATTTTCCTTTTTATGTGACTAGGTAGGGACTCCAGAGCAAAATTCCTTGGGCAATCTGGAGTCAGTCGCGAAGTGTTTAAAAGACTACTGTTATATTGCAGCTGAAGTGTAAGTTAGTTCCCGGGAACCCGTGACTTTTGCAGCGTGGAAAAGAGACACACAACTATCTTTGCTTCTCACTCTCCAGCTGTAGCAGGCAGACAAGAGTTACACTCTGGACACGAAGAAATATTATAAGTTTATTTTCCAAGGTCTTGCACACATTTCAAGCTCTGCTGGCTGGCATGTTTTATACAAGTTAAACATCTGCACTTCCTATCAGAAAAGTGACATAGCTCAACTTCTCCAAGTCAAATAGGAGATAGCATAACTCACATTGTTCTGTTCCAAATATTTACCTGTGGAACAAATTAACCATCTGTAAGAATATATGCAATTATCCTATCCCAACAGAATTTTGCCATGTACTTTGAACTCTCATAGAAAATGTCCTCTAAATCAACAGCCTTTTGCTCTTACAAACTTCCAAATAAAATTTGAAGGACTAAAGCAGAAGTTAATTTAGATTATCACACACAGTGACTGCAATTACATATAACAGGGTTCAAATACAAAGATTTTAGACTGCTACAGAGCACATTACAGATCCAATGAGAGAGCATAGAAGATTTTCTGAAGGGTTGAAGAATGTGAACTCATCCCACACTACACTGTGCACAGGTCTGTAATACATATCTCTAGTGTATCTCATAGCAAAAAGTAGCATATGCCCACAGGAAAATGTTCCGTGTATGTGAATCTGATGTACAGTTTTGAGAGGAACACAGTAAAATCAAGCCTGAGCTTTAGATCTTGTATACCATAATCTGAAATCGAGATCATGAATGACTTTAAAAGCCATCATCTGAATCCCTTTTTGTCCCAACATCAGCTTTTATACAGTTGTAGTCTCTTTCCTGTATGAACCAGAACAGTTAAACAAAAAAAATCCCGCATACCCATTTATGTAATATATTCCATTTTTCTAATGTGCTTTTCCTAAATATTTTCCTTTATGTGCAACCAAGGTTTTTTAACACCTTCATTCTGCCATCCTCCAAAACGTTCAATTTGCTTTAATTTCTCTGTTACATGATCCTTCTCATTCTTGTATCTTATTTTCCTGCTTGAAACCCTTCACTTCTCTGAATTTAAATCAACAAGTAAAAACTGAATAAAATCTTTATAATGTAGCAAAAGTAAAGTATAAGCATATCTTAAAACATAGCTGTGTCCTGGCTTATATTTTTTTTTTAAGAAGACTATTATGATGTTTCTAAAATTATTTTGTTTCCCTAAACCTAAACACAAAATTATCTCTTTAAAAGTGAAAAAAAGCTTTGATCACGAAAAAGAAACTTGATCCAAATTGACTTAGATGAGGATTAGTATACTCTTTTCAATCTGTAATTTCTGAATTTCAACACTCTTGAAAATAGTAATCAAATTGTGGAAGTGTGCCTGCATTATAGTGGAAAGTATTCAAACACAACATTTACATTTTGGAAGTGAAAAATGACATTTCTTTGTTTTGTTCTTCTTATAAGAACAGCACATTTTGAAATCAGTCTGGACTATCAAGTTTTATTTATCATTGGTACTAAAGTGACTGTTTCATTAAAAAAAAACTTCTAGAAAAATAGTACAGGATGCTAAGTAATATACAACAACCTCTCATTTTCTAATGGATACATTTTTTTTAATCTGATCATTCCTTAAGCATCTTTAATAATGATTTGTTTTTCAAGATCCCAGTCATGAATTCACTCTCCATATGTGAGAGCCAAAAGAGATGTTTAGAGATGATGAAGTCCTATGTGAACTCCTACTTAAAGCTTAATTATTGCAAACTATTTCTAACCCACATAAAAGCCAATTAAGAGGCAGCATGAATAGCCATATTAAATATAAATAATATCAATGGCTTGTATTCTCTCAGCATGATTCAGTTTAAACACTTAAACTATGAATAACTATGGAAATTTTTTGTAGCACTCCTGTGGTAAAATAAAGTTGTTTATAGGAGCTCGAGCCATAAAAGTTTGCATTTATATCTAGACTGTGTTGTTCTAAGCCACAGGTATCATGAACACTTAAAGATCCCTGTCAAACCCTGGGAGATTCTGAAACATATGAATATGGTATTATTTCATTAACCACTGTGTGAGATTAAGATGCTTTTCTGCAGAAAACAAGAGAAAACAAAAATGTACCAAAAAATTTGAAAAGGACAATTTTTGAAATTAACCATAAAAATTATGTCAATGCTTCTATCAGCTTGAGAATTCCAAGGAAAAATACATCTGTGTTAGCATAATGTCAGCAAAAGATATTGATATGCATGTTTATCCAACAGTTCCTGTGGAAAGATTTAAAATAATATCTTGTCTATTACTCTGTGAATTCAGACAATTTTGTTGTGTAACTGAATCTATGGGTACACTGTTGCAGAGAATCCTTTCTTCCATTTAATTACTGCCCTACATCTCAAATATGACTGCCTTTCAGCATTACTGGATTTCCAGATTTCTTCCCAAATAACTTGGCTGTGCAGCACTCCACATTAGACAGGAGAGCAGAGAAATGAGCTGGGAATATCCACCTGAACTGCTAGCTCCAGATATTCCGGTCATTTGGAACACGGTAACAGGGTATTTAAACCAATACAGACCCATTTTCAAAAGCCACCGTTTCCACAGCCATACTGGTAATTCATAATAAAGGTAGGCCAAGGGCTTGGGTTTTGCAAAACTCTTCCTTTCAGCCTCCTGCATATGTACCAATAAACAGCCAAACTCACAGAATAAACAAAACCCTTGGAGACGCTGCACTCTTCCTCAAGGAGCAAAGGAAGTGCTGGATGCACAGTTTTAGTGCATTTAGTTTTCAGTGCTTGAGAAGTCCTCCTTAACTCAGGGGATGCGCGCTGCCGTGTTGGCTCCGAGATCCTCACGCACAAAGGGCAGTTCTGCTTCCAGCACAGGGACGCTCTATCCACAAGAGCCTGGTGCTGCTGGGCACAACTGCAGATAAATGGTTACATAGCCACACTTCACCAGAGTCCCTGCTGCAATCGAATAATACCTTTATCCTGGATTGGAAAAGCAGCATTAAACAGCTTCTGACCTTCCAAACTGTGGGTTTTTTCCTTTAGAAATTACCATATCTAGATTTATACAGGGGGAAAAAATGCTTATTTAATATCTTTCCCTCAACTATTAAGAGGGTGATAAACAAGCTCCCTAGTCTATGTACATCTTTGTGATTTAAGGAGTGGATTCAAAGTACAATGAAGACGAATTTTAAACTTTGCTAAAGTAGGTTGTTTAAACAAGCATCCTCTGAAGAAATGCTGCAAATAAAATTCTAATTAAAATGTAACCTGGGGTGGCTTCACCAATTCTAATCTAATGGGAACTAATCCCTGTTTTAGCTAAATTAACTCTCAGGTCTTAATTTGCTCAGATTTCCCTTAGAGTCTTCTTTATTTAAGGAAAGAGTAGCTTGCTAGAATGTTTCAGCCTTCCGGCCCAGTGGCTTCATCCCCTAAACATTTTTCTGTAAGACGAAGATACATTTAACATCCAGTATCTTCTCTATTAAACAAAAATGTGATTTTTTTGAGAAGAAAATACCATAAAAAGCCTTATATAGGTGAGTGCATGCACTTGTACGTTCTCCCCTGTGCTCCCATGTCAGCTGTCTTAGATTCAATATCTTTTTACTGGTCACATTAGATACGGTTGAAAGATTTGAAAGTAAATAAGTTAGGACCACTCTGTATCATAACACACAGTAAGACAAGAGTCAATCATCTCAAGTAAATTCTGAATCAATAATAAAAGTCAACAAGACAACTAAATGAGACCTATTTACACTTGAAGCATTGGAAAATACTACATGAAGTCAGAAAATAACTTGACATTGTTTATGACTTCTGCTTAAAATGCAAAACCTCCTGGGACTTCTAAAGTGATAACTAATCTCAGAGGATGTTTATTATCAAGTGTGCACTATTCCTAGTTTTTAAATTAATTATTCTATTTCTCACTTTTTAATCTGATCCGCCTATCATAACTAGTCTGCTATTTAACTACACCTGGCAGCAAAGTTATAATTTTAAAATTTCTTTTTAAGTGAAATTTGCCAGAGTTATTGACTGGCCCCAGGGAGCAATACATGCATCAAAAGAAATGGAATCAATTTGAAAAAGACTGACACACAAGAAAAAAGTATAAAAGCAAAGCCCAACCAAACCAAAACAAACTACAAAGCCCCAAAGACAGCCTAATCAGATTTACATCCAAAATAAGTCACAGATTACTTTCAATATGGTTTTGCCTACTGCAAAAACCAGTATCTGAACCATAGGAAATAAAGAACCAAGACAAGAATTAATTGATGCTTGATGGATTACATACATATATAATTAATAATAGAACATTTGTCTCCTGATATCATGATCAACATATAAAATGCTCCTACATGGTTGTGAATATTGTTTTTATAGTAGTATGGCACCTAAGAACAGTACAATGTCAAGAGAAAACCTCGAAAATTGACACAAGGCTCAGAAAGGAATAGAATCAGCATATATGTGAGAGATATTTAACACTATGTTTAGGAAATACAAAATTTTTGCTCTGTTTGGTTTAAAAAAACCACACAAAATGTGCAAGTCTATTGGTAATCAATTTTAATATTGCTTTAAATCAAGTTCTGTTCTTGAAATGGTCTATGACTTCTCATTTTAGAGAGCTGGTCACAAGAGGGCAACATAGTTACATACATATGGAGCAGTTCTGACATTCCCCCCAATGGAAATTAATAGTATGAAAAAATACAACAATAAGGCATGAGAGCTGGTTATTGGTCAATGTTTCTAACAGAGTAAATATCAGATTAAAATTACAAAATTTAACCTTAACACTGTCCCTCTATACAGGTACCATTGTACAATCTGGTCACAGTGCAACATATTTTCAAATAACATGTCCAAGTTTCATTCAATGTTCACTGCATTCTTAAAGGATGTGCCAGCTCTTGTTGGAAATCTGCACAAATTTTCCCAGATCTGTGCAAGTATCTCTCATATCCTACAAGTAAACCAGAGCATAGTCTGAAAATGCCAATATCATTGGAACTTCAGCTCCTACAATATTCTGATGCCCTTTTTTAACTCACTGATTATAAATTGTTTTCATCTGTAGAATGAATAAACTAGGTGTCTTAGTGATTAGGAAATACGAGCTGTTTTGGGTAGAGCATTCAACTTGAATTGTCTTATTATTTTCTTAAGTGATCCCGGTCTTGAAGTAATGATTTGTCTGTTTCAAAGACTCTTTTTAAAAGGAGAGAAAAATCTTCCAAAAAATACTTCAAAATTAGTCTTTATGTAGAACTAGCCTTACAAATATTCTGATAGAGAAACCTTTGTAGATCTGATATTCTGAAAAGACAAAGGCTATTGTCTTAGTGCTGATTGTCATTCTCAAGGTAATTCACGGTGTTTGTACTGGATTTAAGTCATACAACACACAAAAGAGCCAAGAGAACTTCCACTATAGGTGCAGTGTTGATTGGCAATATTGTTATTATTAATTACTACAGCAACTTCACAAATTGTGTACAGGAAATCAACTGGAACAAGACTTCCAAGGACTCTCTGACAATGTCAGACAAAAGTAAGTTCCAATCACTATAGTAACAGCTGTGAGCAACATTATGGTTGTGTTGAAGTCAATGGCAAAGCTCCCACAAATATCAGATAGGCCTAGAATTCATTTTCTGCCAGTCATCCATGAGCCACACAACTAGAACCAACATTTTAGATATGGAGTAAAAATAGCGAATTTCTCTACAGCTGGCATGTAGATGGGTTCCTTTACATTGTCTAGAATGCCTGAGTGCCTAACCCATACACTGAAAATTCTGTAAAGCCAAAGTCCAACCTTCTCTGAGGACAGAGGCTTAAATATGCAATCTCATTTACTGAATAAATTTCTGAGAAAGTTTTGTGGATTGTTTTGTTTTCTTGTCACAATCAGCCTACCAGTCTTCTCCAGTACATTCAAATGTTTTCAAACTTCTCTTTTATCTGGAGTGAAAAAAGATGGGAAGAGGAGATAGAGAAGAGATAAAATAAAATTTGAGATTAAATTCCAGAAGAAAATCTGGTCGTACTTAATAAAAATTGAAATATTATATTACTATGAGAATAAAAAAATAGGCCCCACATCAACATTTTATTTTTTTCTAAGGTTTTATAATTTTTAGTTTGAGAAAAAAAAAGGTGTTTAAATAAGTTGGGTTTTTTTTCATTTCTAGCCACCTGAAACAAAATTTGGACCAATGAGCACTTCTCTTACCTTACACGTTGTATGGAGAACTCATTGAAACTGTAATTTATTGTGATAATTCTTTTGAAAGCATGGTCTGTAACACACCAGTCCATTTAACCTTAGACCTTCAAATGTCATGATCATTCTCCATATCAAAATCACAAAACAAGAAGACAAAGATGAGGTGATAGTAATTTTTTATTGTCTTTTTCATCGTGGTCTCACTGCTTTTTTTCATTTCATTTACTTATTCTCAGATGAACCGCTGAAGACTTACCCTCAGTTTTAAGCAGAACCCAAGCTGCACAGTTACTGACCAGCTACATGAAATAATTACGTTAACAGCTGAAAAGCTGTTGGACTACACCCACTTGATAGATCACCCAAGGTGAGGTAAAAATGCAGCCACATTAGAGCTAATTCAGGTAAAGTAAAGGCATGTCCATCATATGATCAGTCCCACTGATGGCCGTATATCTGTGGAATCTATACGTAAGACTAGCGATTTGTGAGAGAAAGAGCAGGTGATGCACAGAAGACAGTCACAACCTAACAAAAATGCATGCCCTGATGGCTGCAATCTAAAGGAAGAGAATAATGTGCTGAGGACCTTTTTAAATCAAAAGTCTCATCAAGATGTAAAACAGAGAATTAAAACAGAAAACAATGTAGAATGATATCTATATAGATATATATATAGTATGAATAGCAAACTTAGTCATAAATTCCTACATGGCAATAGAGTAGGAAATTCAGGAGCTGAATTTTTCTTAGTAGTTCTTACTAATACTGATCTGAAATGGCTCCTGAGTGCAATAATTGAACCAGACTTCACTGCTTGAACTGAAATATCCCCTTAACCTACAAGAAAACTGTGGTAGGTGATTCCAAATTAATAATGTCTAATGCTCTTCCTGTAATTTTACGATTTTACTTTGCTGCACATATCAATAAAAAATAAACCTTATGGCAAAATATACAATAAAGTTCAAGAATAATACTGGGCTATGAAAAGTAAATGTATAAAGTATTCCATTTTCCATATACTGCAGAGATTTACTTTAATCCTTATGGATTCACTTTCACTACTTCTGAGATAAATCTTTGTGTGCTTCCCTGTGGAACACAAACCATCCTCCAAGGAGAGGTCAGCTACCTCAAAACTCCTTCCACTGCTTTCTTCAAGGAACACAACAGGAGTGAGTAATTACAGAAATTTCAACAAGCAAGCCTCTTCTCTCTCCTACTGGTCAGGTCTTTTAAAGGTACTATTATCCCCTGATGACCTGTTAACTCTCTGAAAGAAATACAACACATAAAATTCCAGCTGCTTTCTTTTTCTGCCTAGCTTCAGCATGATGGAAATCAGGAACCCCTGACTGTGTTATAGCCCTGTGTCAACTTTTCTGCTGCTGCTGTCACCCATGGTAGCTCTCTTTTCATGACAGGTTCCTCCTCATTAACTTTTGCTTTCCCACCACTGGTGAAATCCACACACCCATTCTCTTGTACAACTGTATTTCAGGCTGTCACTTATCCAAGACTCAGAACCTCATTCAAAGTCCAGTGACTCTTCCCAAAACTTTAAGATTATTTGTATCTGACCTTTGAACTGAAAAATGTGAAAAGACTTGGTAAATTTCTTTTTTATGTTTCTTGCTTTCACTATATTATACACAAATTTGGCACTCTTTCCAAAGGGCAAAGGAAATACACATTGACATGAACCTTTTTCCCATGTGACATATTCAGAGAAAAAATTAATTCCTTGCAACAGAAAAAAAAAAAAATAGAAATTTCACTGTGGGAGTACTGTGAGGGACAAATAGGTGTAACGGTCTGCATATAAGCCCTGTGGGAAGTGTTAAAGCACTGTGTGGTTAGAATTTTTCCCTAATATAAATGAGTCCCACTAACCCAATCTCTAAATAAAAAAGCATAAAATAATAATAGGAAAGTTGATAAAGATATTTTGAAATAGATGGCCAATAATAGTTGCTAATATTTTAGTGACTTTCACAAATAGCTATTTATTCTAGCATTTTTGCACACAGCTACAAAAGCCTGAGTTCTTTCAACCAAATCTTTCTTTTTCATAAATACTCAGCCTCTGCAGCTTCTTATGAAGTCCAGTAGGAGACAGATGCACTCATAAACATTAAAACCAGGACATGTTTTCACATTAGCTACAAAGACACATATTTCTAAGTTGATTATTGATATCACAAATTGAAACATTGATCTCAATGAAGTAATCAAATTTTAGAAAAGCCAGCAGCTTATTTGAACAAAATTTAAACATGTCTCTTTATTATACAATTTAAAAATTAGTATATATGTGGAACCAGAAGATGTCTCACATGAAATATGTTCAAACTATTGATGATGGGCTGTTCCTTTTTAAAAATACTTTGTGGTACATGCAGTACAGTAATATTCCTAATGAGGAGATTCAGTTAATGGCATGCATAAACAATTAGAAACTGGATTCCACTTAGATTTTTCAGTGATTAGTTTTGTGGTTTTCTCTTATAAATTCTGAAATGTCAGCAAAATATGTGTGCAGGCTGGAAGCTTTTCTCATGAGGGATATAGCACGGCAGGATCTCCTACCCAGAACTTACTAACCCAAACACCTGACAAATACTAACCAGGTGTTTCTTCTACAAGTCGTTTTATTCTACACAGGCTTAAAAACTACTATTTCCCTAATTTCATTTCTTACCAAAATTCAATAACAGGAGCAACTCAATAATCTAGGAGAAATAGTTTAAGATTAGCAACCATTGCATCATGCAAACAGGGACCTACACTTACCTGAGGAATCATAATCTTCAGAAACATTTGAATCATTAAAATTCCACTCCATCCTGGAGCTCAAAATTTTCACATGGTTACAAATAATACTTCACTATTTGATTTACTATATTCTGGGTCAGAAACTCAGGATTTAATCCAAATGGCTGCAATAAGTTCCATATTTAATTGTCTTGAATGTGTGCTTTGGACAAGTTGGGGCAACAGGAAAGAAAAAGCTTTTTTTTCTTTAAATAGCTGTAAAATGGACGGATAACTAGCAGATATCACTTCTAGCTATACTATTCTCTGTTGTTCCAATTTTGTAAAGATGACAGAACTCAAGCACAAAATCTTCTTGAGTTCAGAAAAAGACAGCAATAGTTCAAGTCTTCCTCATAAGAAGTGGAGATGAGCAACACTCATCTGTAACTTCTTTGTCTCCAAGATATTTTAAATATATTCATTTTCAGACTGAAAACATTCTGCATATTGTCAACAAAAATAATACTACACATTGTCAGATGCACTGCATTTCCACAGCTCTGCTTTTTTGACAGAAAAGACAAGTAAATAACCCACAATCTCCTTCTACTTTGCTTAATTTGTTTCTGTTATCTCAAAGCAGACTATTATTGTGTTTATAAACCAAAGCGCAATGCTTCTTAACTGCATGACAATCTCAATTGGGCTGAACAATTTGGGGCACTACAAGCTTCATGCACATCTGCCAGTGAGGCACCAAGATCTGTAAACACACAAAACTGGCAGTCTGGACCATCTCCTATGCTTCTTTATCATAAACACTGTAGCCACTGCTATATTGAGAAAATTACTTTAAAAAAAAAAGACAAAACAAAGAAAATACATCAAAACTGAGAAGCAATTTAATCCCCAAAACTTAAGACTTTCCTAAATAAGATTAAATTATGCAACCTCAGCAATAGGGCTGCAATATAGAGGAGAGCCTTTAGTGAGTTAAGTGGAGGGAAAGATGGCACACCTAGGATAGTGTCAATTAAGAAGTTCATAAAACTAGACTGTACCCCTCAGAAAACTGTCACAGTTCATGGCGCAGTCTAAAGTACTCCAGCAGAGGATAAACACACATAAATCTAGGAAAATCTTCTGCAAGTGTTTGCTTATTTCTCATTGAGCTCTGGAATACCTGGTGGAAAGCCTAGGCTGTCCTCCAATTCATGCTAGCAAGGCTGTGAACGACTCCGATGGAATAATCCTCTACAACTGTTCTATCTCCATGAATTAGGTATCTGAATATGAGTTTAACTCCTTTAGACAAGCATGGGTGTAATTAACAGTAGAAGTTGTTTTTGTCTTTAGTGGAAGACTTCATTAAGGAATAACCACAGAGCAAAAACATTTTCTGATTACGCATTGAAATCCAGAATTTGGATAGTTCCCTTGTCCTCTTTTTTCTGGGGGCGTGTTCCCTGACTCACGTGTTTAGCCTCAAAGTCATATTCTCTAGTCCGTCAAATGTTGCATTTAAGATCCTTCTGATAAAATTTCATTGTTTTAGTTTATCTGACAAAAAAATAGCAGATTAAAGCAGAAATAAGAACTTGAAGTAGTGATGGAGGCAGTTCCTGACATCAAGTAGAGGGTATCAAGTTTGTTGGGTTTTTGCCAGTGTAGGCAAGAATTATGTACAGCACAAAATTCATTCTGGCCTTCCAAATTTTCTTCAAGAAGAGCAGATTTTGGATACAGCCAGCAAAAATTGCAAGCGTATTTTCAGAAAATTGAAGAATGAAGATGCTTGACTAAAAGTGCAAAACTGAATATATTATCATATGATATTACTTCACAAATTGAAAACAGTTGTTTGAAAACATTTTTCTTCTTTAGAAAAGTGGCGTTTCCTTTGCATTTCACTTGCACAGCAAAGCTACACTTCCCCTCTTCCTCTTCTCACCCTTCTCAAAATAAAAGAAAATAAACATAACATTATCAAGACAAAGACTGGCATCAAGATATCAAAGACTACGTTCTAATGTAAAAATGTCTGGAAAGACATCTGCATGATGTTTCTATTAAAGATTTATGTCCTTGATAGTACTGTTCTGTATTCCATGGCAAACTATAAACATGCTTTTAAAAAACTATTTTTTTTTCTTTGCTAATGGGAGAAACTAACTTCTCCAACATGATATAGTTTAAATGTTTACTTACTTGAACACACTGATTGACTAAAAATGTTAATCTATTTAGGATTGGATTTCTTTTAATTCATTTTGGTATGTGGTGGTGTTAAAACTACTTAGGAGCTGTTTGGACAAAAAGATGTGTACCCAATAATACAAGAACTTTAATCCATACTTGGCCTTCTAAAACTAGGAAAAACTTACTCTTTGAGATTTCCATTTCCACTAAGTAAGAACAGAGAGAGAGGTTAGCTATGTCATACATTCCTACAGAATTATTGAAGGAGATGAACAATGAACACTATTATAATAATTAAAATTTCCATTATATCTATAATACCTTTGACTCTCAAAATGCTTGTTCATATCTTGGGAAAATGTCTTCTTACTTTGAAAAAGAGCTGTAATGAAATAATAATCCAATAACATGAAAAGTATGTGTGGAAATTTTGAGAAGATGATTGATGTTAAACAAAATAAATTAATCTCAGCTCTAGACAAATTACTCATAATTTTTATTTACTGAAAAAAGCACATGTATTTCATTCTAATTTATTGTGTCACAGGAACTTTGAGTTCTGGTAACTAGAAATTAGGGGATATAATATATTAATGAAAAGTTTGACTTCATAGTGCTATAGACATATAATTGATATAGACACAAAGAGAAAATACTTTATTAATGCAGTTGGTGTGTCTAGTGAAAATAAATCTAAAACCAGTGACCAGATTTAGCATACCCTGAAATTATGGAAGGCTTCTTATTAATTTTTATGATTACCAAAAGATCATAGACTTCAGTGAGGTTTCATTGTAGTTTCAGTCTGTTGAGTACCTGTTAAAATCTTCACTGCTAAATCTGTGATTTCACTGAGATAAATTGAAATTTAGGGTGATTTAGTAAAACTGGGTAATAATTCTTTACTTTACAGCTCAAAGACTTTCATCATTTGCTCCCAAGCATTCTGCATTTGTCAAATACAAGATGCTTGAAGAGCAGTGGGGAAGATGATCTAGCTTTGATCATATTTTGTGTTATCTTTGTTTGTTACAGAGCACTTCTGTTTGCATTCTTCATGACTCAGAGCCCTGAAAAGGGATTCAGACTTCTCTCTATTCTCTATTCAGTGCTGTGGGAATTCACCAAACGTGCTCAGCTCAGTTGGGAGAGCTTTTCTTGGCTTTGTTGATTTTGCAGTTTGCTCTCACATACAGCAGGAAATGTTGGCTGATGTTTTCAGGGTTGCATAAGGGATTTTGATGACCAGTTCCTATTAAAATTAATGAGAATTGAGCATACAAATCCCACTGGTAATCTCACCCTTTATGGTATTAAAACAATAAAAGTTGGAGAGGAGTGACATGTAAAATAAAATTTATGTTGCATTAAAAAAGAAAATCTAGCTATCTATAAAACCATTCAGCAGTCCCTTTCCCTCAGTCTTCACTGAAATCATTTATGGAAACTCCATGAAAGCACTTTTATTACAGCTCTAGAGGCTCATACTTGGACCTTGCTTTACGTGGGTTATTTGACTGATATTTATTTTATATTACAGTATATTTCTAAAACTTTGACCTCTAATTTATTACAGGAAGGAGCCATAGTAATAATAAAAAATGGTAGCAAGAGCTTCAAGTTTTAAAAATTTTGCTGATGTTTTATATCTTTCACATTGCACTTTCATTGACTCATTAAGGTATGTCTAGTGCTCAGAGAGCACTAGACATACCTTTGTTCTAGCTGTTTAGGAATCCATGCTGCATGATGTAATCCTAGAAACGAGAAGTAGGAAGAACTTTGAATACTTGAAGCATTTAGTGCTGCCATTAAAAACTGCGTTCTGCAGGACAGAGTCACTGGTGATATCACAGAAGACTCAGAATAGAAGATACATACTGATATATCATAAATGCATTCGAAAGGTTTCTTAGGGTTAAGAGAGAACCGAAAGATTTTTAGTGTACAGCTCAATAAAGCAGTGACAGATCTTAAGTTTATATAACACATGAAATGGCTAGAAAATAAATTTATTCTCATGATACAAAATGAAGAAAAACAACAACAAACCAAAGTATTTTTGAAAAATATTTATCTGAAACTTAGACAAAAAGTGGAAAAAAATTCAAAAAACTGTCAGTGGAGTTTCTTTTTGTCTGTCACTTACTTGATGGAAAGGATCTTTAAATGTCGCTTTCTGCTGTAGGAAGCAAAATTGTCATAACTCTGCAGGAACAGCAGTCAAAAAGTTATCATTTAATCTTCTAGATGGAATTTTAAATTTTTGAGAAAATATTTTCTTAGTTGGAAAAATTATAATATGAAACATATTCTACAGTAAAAGTATTTCTCTCAAAAATACAGAACACTTCATAAAATTTATTCCATACTTTTATAAATCATTAGTAAATACAATTCCAAATAATTATATGCTCACTCTTACTCATGTTTTTTAATTATTCACACATATATTTTCTTATTATCTTTCTTACTTAAGCTAAATCTTTATAAAACTTTAGGTTCTGTGTCTATACTTTTTCCTGTTCCCACTTATTTCAAGAGTAGATGCATGCTTGCTTTGCAAAAAAAGGACTTGAAATTCCTGGTGGAAAAGCTAAACATGATTCAGCAGTGTGTCCTTGCATTACAGAAGTCCAAACACATATACAGAGATGGAATCGTAAAAGCAGACTGGGGACCGTAAAGGGACCTCAAGAATGGTTTAATTCATCCTGTTGCTCAAAGCAGGGTCATCTGTGCAGTCAGACTAGGTCACCCAGGGCTTTATTCAGTCAGGTATTTAAAACATCCTAAGACAGGAACTGCACAGCCTTTCTGGCCAGCCTGCTCTACTGCCTGCCTGTTCTCAGAGTGAAAAAGTGTTTCATAAAAGCGAGGCTGAATTCATCTTACACTCACTGTCTCTTATCTCACTGTCTCTTATCCCTGCACCAGTGGGAAGAGACCCCTTTCAGCTTCTTGATAACCCTTGCATAGATGCTGAGGCGTTCTTCTTAAGCACTTCTGAGATGATTTCTCCTCCAGTCTAACAAGCCCCAGTTCCTCAGTCTCTTCCCACAGGGCAAGGGCTACAGCCCCCAACCAGTATCCTCTGCTATATTCACCCATCAATTTCTTTCTAATATTCAGGGACTGAAAACTGGATGCAGAATTTCAGATGGGATCTCAGGTATTCCAAGTAGCAAGAAATAACACCTCCCCTCAGTGTTGTGGCAATGTCCCTATAAATACCTCTCAGGGCACCATTGTCCATTGCTATACTTTCTAAGCCTTATTTGTTGCAATTTGGTTTATGCTTCTATTTCCTAATTCTCTTTTCACAGTTGTATTGTTCTTTGGTGCACAGCCTCAATAATTTGACTTAGTCACTTTCTGTGACATTCTTTCTTCAATTTCTCTTTTTTAAATATAGTTTGGTGAAATTGACACATCTTTAAGCTAACTTTTCCTTCATTTACGATCTTGATATTACCTCTGTCACTCTCTTGAACTCCTTCTTCCTTTAGGAATGAAGCCCAGTTAATCCTACATAATACCATTCTTGGCTAACTGCAAACTGATTTCTCTAAGTTCATCACCTGGTTTCATGTGGAATTTCTCTTACCCATTCCATGCTACACATCCTATGCATTTGTATATGTCTCAAGAACAGGAAATGTTTACCTTGAGACTGATTCTTTTAAAAACAAAAACAATTTCCCAGTTTTCAAGGGATAATCTATATTCTCAGGTTTGCCCTACCTGAACTTTGAGATGGGCTTATCATAGTGTCAAATACAATCCAGTAGTGCCAAGTCTCTATTAACATATTCCGAATCTCAGCATAGTTTATAAAACTCAGACACACATTCTGAGCAATAAATAAATAAATTTAAAAAAAAAGAAAGTTGTTCAAACTAAAGGTTCCTCATATTGGAAACTTTCATATTGGATGGAAATATTTTTCTTAGTTTTGTCTTTTCCAATTCCTTATTTTCTTGACCACCAAAGCAAATAGAAAAATGGACCAGTCTTAAATTTTACAAATTGTGCATAGCACAGACTATGATATTTTATAGAATGTGAGTAACAGCATGTATTGGTTATAGCTGAAAATCAAAGAGAAAAGTTTAGCAAATAATAAGCAACAATTTTTGTTCTAGTGAAATAAGCCATAAGTATTCTGGCTGAAGATCAGAATGTTTTTGTGTTCTCAGAATCATCACAATCAAACCATTAAGTGTTGCTCTTCTGGAAAACAGTTATTAAATATTAAAAAAACAAACAACCAAACAAACAAACAAACAAACTACAGTGAGAAACTTGCCAGGTAACTTATACTATTGTCACAATCATAGTGGCTTCATATAGTTCCTTAAGGCACCAGTCAGGGATCGTGACTTTTTTCTTAAATTAGGAAAAGAACACATATGAAAAAAAAATATTGCTTTCCACAAACAGCTGAGGATTTTAAAACAGTAAACATAGAAAAAAGTAGGTTGGAAAGGATTTTTGAAGATCAACAATTCCCAGTTCAAAGCAGGATGAACTTCAAAGTCAAAGAACACTGCTTAATGCCATGTCCTCTTGGGCTTGAAAATCTCCAAGGATGAACATTTTGCAGCCTCTCCGGGCACCTGTGCCAGTGTTTGACTACCTTAATGGTGAAATCTTTTGTTTTTATGTTGTATAGGTCAAGAGGGCACATTGTTTGTTAACAGATGGGAAAAAAAGAGAGTAGAATATTGCCATAAGGGAACACTTGCATGTGAAATCAGATTTTTTGAACAGGATGGCCAGTTACTAGTCAAATGGCCATGGGAGTCGCTGTTACAAAGGTCCTTCCAGCTACTTCTTCACCTGGCTCAAACAAGACTCTTTTGTGCTCAATTCTAATAACCCAGCTGTCCCACAGTTCTGCCGATGACTCAGGCCCACGCATAATTAGCCACTACTTGTTTCTTAAATATGTTATCAACCTATAAAAGACTGTTCTACCAGACCATCTCTGCAGGAGAAGTTTCTACTGACTATCTATCACTATCCAAAAAAGATTGTTCTGAAACAGCATCAGAGAGTCTGTGGAGGGAAGGACCAGATTCTCCCCATAGGATGTTAACCAACACACTAACCACATACAAATTGGACTAAACACAGTGGGAGATGATTGGGGCAATCTCTAGAGCTCCTGCATGTCAGCTAAATACTTAATTGTGAAGGTGACTTGGACTTCAGTCACTCATGCAATTTCAAGTACAATTTCTTCTCTCAAATCAGTTCCTTATCTCATCTACATAGATGAATAGTGAGGCAATCCAGGAGTTTATTGATTGAGGTGCACTGGCTGTCCACAAAGACCCTAAAATCTAGCTAGTCCACTCTTACAGAAAACTTGATTTTCATGTCTGTAATTATGTAGCTTATGTCCCATAGCACTTGCTACATTTATAATTAATCAGAATTCTTAGCTCCCTGCCCTTTCACTGAACTTTAAAAATAGGCTGACTCCATCATCTCCATCATCTTTAAAAACCCCTTTTAGGAAGCAGAAGAGTGTAATTAGGTCTCCTCTTAGCATCACTATCACTTCTCCAGACTAAGCAAATCCAGTTTCTTCAGATTCTCATCATATGTCCAGCGCTCCAGTCTCCTCCTCACCTATGACTCTCTCCTTGTAATCAACATTTGCCTTGCACGGGGCATACCAAAGCTGACTGTGTACTTCAGACATGGTTTCATAGAGCCAGCTCACTGAGGAGCCACACAGTTGCATTCTTCATTGAGGTATTTGACACCAGGAGATTGTCACACCAGCCACTGAAAGGGAGCCTGTCCTCTGGTGTTTCACAAACACTATTGCATTGAGTCTAGCAATCCTGTTGATATCAAGCCCCTCAAGATTTTAGTCCCTCAAGATTTGAATCAAACTTTGCAATTTTTTCTTAGTTGTTAATTGTAGCCAGACAGTTAAAATTAATCAATTGCACTGTGATCATTGCATGTTTGGCTAATCTTTTGTTTTAAGGAAAAGGAAAAGACAGTCCCAAGATTAATGGACAGTCTAGAAAGTAGCCATCAGTAGTGAACTCAGCAGAACTGAGCAGCAACTGGGGAAAAAGTAATTCAGTGGTGGGAGACTCTGAGCACCCTCATTGACCACTCACTCAAAACGGACTCCAGACTCAAATGAAGGGAAGAACTGCGCACACAGACTAATTAACATGAAAAGTGAGAGCTATAGCAAGCGAATAGGGGTTTGAGCACTAATTAATTAAAAAGTTATGTAACGAATGAATGCTGATGCCTTTGCTTGGTAAAATGTATGAATAGCTTAAAGTTTGGATGACGGAGGAGCCAGCCTTCTGTGGCTTACAGCCCAGCTTCCCAATCTGAGCAAACTAGAATAAAAAAGAGAAATACCTTTCTTCAGGTGAGGAGCCTGTGTTCAGAACAACATTGTAGTCTTAAGCAGCAACTCAAGGCATCCTGAGCACCCAATTCACATCAGTTGCCACATGAACTCTTTGCACACACCATGATCTCAGTGCTTCTGGTTACTGGCCTCTACAGACTTCAGTCTTTTCAAACCACTGAGATTTTCTAACTTGGCAGGCAACTCCTCCCACTGCCTTTGGTTACCAAATGTGTGCCACTGTCCTCATGAAAACTGTATCAGGTGCATACTTCTTTCTGTGTTCCAAAAGGGAAGCAGACACCAAGCAAAGGACATTTTAGTTGGAATGTCACATTTCTGTACTGGTTATCAGGGGCCAGAGTGCAAACCACACTTCCACACCCAGCTGTAGGAGTTCAGCCGCCTGGGCTTAGGGCCAGCGGTTGGTGCTGCTGTGTGGCTGTAAGTCAGAAAGAGACATTCGAGAAAGAACTGCAAGAAGCAGGCACATGGCCAAATACAAGCTATGACAAGCAGCCTTGGTCTTCTGATGAACAACTGCAAGACTTTCCCTGTTCCTGGTCACGTATCTCTCTGCTCCCGCCCTGGCACTTGTCTTATCAGCACAGCTTGTCCAGCCAATTGCCAGAACATGAGTGCCTGGACCCTGGACTCAGCTTGCTGAAGTGCAGCGGTACTGCATCCTGGCAGGGAGGGAGAGGAAGGGCTCTGCTGGCCTGTGGCTGCACATGCAGACTCCAGACACTCAGGTGTATAACACAACTGACAACTCATCGCAGTCCAGAATATCTCTCTCCCCTCACACCAACCCCACAGCATTTATTTCAGTTCCATTTTCTTGAGATTATTCCACTGTGGTTTAGATACAAGGTTAAGAGGGTTTTTTTCCCAGAAGCCTTTAATAAATATAAAAAGATAAAAACCTAATTGCACTCAAAATATACAGCAGTAAAAACTGAAATTGGCCCTAACTGCCCTTCCTTTTTAAGATGATAAGACTTACTGCTTCCAAATAATTTATTTTATAATCTCTCACACACACCCTGCCAGAAAGAAGATACATTAAAAATTCCCTCATTTTTCATGAAAGAAAATATATTAATTTTTTTAACTAAGATTTTCATGTTATAACTATTCAACGTTTCACCACTATATTATTATTTGAGTTGTGCTAAAGCATTGAGTTGCATCAGGACCTTGAATGTTTTATTATATGTATCACAAAACCACAGGAAATAGTGCAGATTTCTGAAGTGTTTAATGAATAATATCTCTGTTATCTCTTTTCACCTGAGTTAAGAGAAAGAAAAATATACCAGTATGTGCAAACTGTAGGATACAATCTCTAGTAGAAATAGATCTGAATGTTCTCTCTTGTTCAGCCTTTAGAGTATTCCTATCAAATTCCTTTACTAAGCCAAATAATTTCTTCATGATTCAGTAACAAGCAAAAAGTACCAGGTTTTAATACTCTATCTTGATTTATAATTATCCACTTCATCCAATTATTTAATTGTTGACATTGGCATTTTTGGGCTTTGGTTTCAGAACACTGCAAACCTTCTCAATTATCTCGGAAGTTTTAAAAATATCTCAATTTTCCTCTTCCTCTTGGCCATGAATGAGTGGAATAACACTTTTCATTGTCATATCAGTACTCTCTCAGACATTGCAACCTATCTACATTTCGATTTTACATGGTTTTGAACGGTTAGAGGGTTTTTTGTGTCAGGATCACACAGACAGCATGGAGGATAGCCATCAGATCACTGAAAATTACCTAAGGAAACAAACTTCTCTCTCTGTTATGTTTATCAAACAAAGGCAAAAGAGAGGCAGTAAATTTAAAGCAATCACTTTCCTCTGATTGTTACACAATTTACAAAAACTCCTTCCCCCAAATTTCATAGTAATCATAAGATCCTTGCTAATTTTATTTCTCGTATATTGATAAACTGATCAGCTCTCTCTTAACTGGTGTCATGGAAAAGAAAAGGTGCAAAGAACCTGCAAGCAGTAGGTGCAGTCCTAATGAGTGGCTCCCTGCCGGAACCAATTAAGTCCCAGCACAAATAGACTCTAATACACTCATCATATTGGAACAAATCCTGCTTCTTCCAAAGCAAGGCAAGGGTCACTTTGGTGCAGAACTACTGGTAGAGAGTGATTTTGTGAATGCAAATATAATTGTATTTAAATATACCCCAAGCACTAAATCTCTCTGATGAGACAATTTTCATAAAATTACCGGGATCACACTGAGCGGCCAAAGACGAAGATAAAAAAAATTTTATTAAGAGTTTCTCCCCAACATTAATATTTCTCACTTTCCTTAAAAAAAAAAAAAA
>VZTI01001512.1:763283-786657 GCA_013397865.1 Struthidea cinerea
TATATTAAATTTTAATAAAAAAGTAAACAAGAAGGAAAGAGAGCTATGAATGTTCCGTATTCATTTGGTGTAGTCAAATCAACTACTCCACACAGAATAATGGTCACATAAATCCTCCCTATAATCACTTCACATTTTTCATGTAAAAAAATTGACTGATAGTGAGTTGAATAAATTGTATATAAATAAATGCAGTCGTAGGAACAAACTCATTGAAAAAACTGCCTGGACACCGTTGTAAAGTAAATCCAGTTATATTCATCTAGTGCCATGCACTTGCATTAAACACAGTAAAATTATTTAATTTTGTGCTTCCCACTATTTTAAGTATAATCTATTGACAATTTTATTAATCACAGTACCTGATAAAGAAATAAAAAGCCCAATTGTACAGATCGTGTGGAAAAAAATAAATTTAATTTGCTTGACACCCTATGTCATACTACATTTACTTTTCTTGTTGTGGTTAGCAATGAAGTAAAAATTTTCAACTGCATATAATCTATAACATTCAAGTCCTTTCTAATCAATGCTTCTTTTTTACCCCTACTTTCAATTGAAAAAAATCTGCCTCCTTTTTCCTTACAAAGCTCATTGCTCTGCATGTGAAGAAGAGAAACTTTATTCAGTCTTCTATTTTTAACATTGAAGATAGCATTGTTTTTAGACCTTTGGATTTCTTTTTTTCTTAAATCATAACATCGTCAATGTCACTCTTAGAAGTTTACTAATTGCTTAATGTTTTCTGGTGGTTTCAAGCATGAGAAAACCCAAAACTCCTATTACTGCTCAAAGTCTGCTCCTTGTGTGCCTGACTTGTGTGTCTGTCTGACTTGTACTTACAACTCCATGCCACAGTTTTGAAAAACAAGAAGACTACTCTAAACAAATACAGAGCTGTCTTGTTATTCTGTATTGAAGATATAAGCAGACTAACTGTTCCACCTTTTGCCTACATATTTCTCTTATTTCAGTCCAGAGGAGCAGATGGATGATTTATTACATAATTCTTAGAATTTCAGAGCCTGGTTTTGCTTCCCTTATGGATCAAAAATGGAATCCAGGAGTTGTGAGGCTATACAAACCACAAACAGTAATATCCATTGCATCAGGTGATGTCTAAGTAGACATCACTTAGAGCTTCACTTTTTTTCAGAAAAGAAGTCATGTGAGGATCTCAAAGAACACAACGGTTTTCTATTAGTTTCTTGGTTCAACATTACAGTGGGTAATGTAGTAGAGGACATAAAATCAAGTTTTTCTGACAGATTCTATTGTCACCTGAATGAAATTTAGTATTACATTTTTCTAGTGGGATATTTAGAATGTGAAGACCAGTTTCAAAATGAATTATTCAAAACTGGCTAAGTTTTATATCTCGTTGAAGTGCTTCTTTCCCCCTTTTACTTCAATAAAGAAAAGTGAGGTAAAAGTGCCATAGAAATTGGCAAAGACTTTTCAAGAAGAATTATTTTATCATAATGATAAAAATAAAAGGGAAATATGCTGCAATAAAATCATTAAAATTCATATGATAGCGTGATATAGTATTTACATAGACATGGAGTTATTTGATTTGGCATTAAGAAGTCTCATGTATATTCCAGAAATTCTCATGTGAACACAGAGTACTAAATAGAGACTCTTCCTTCAGAGATATAAATGTTTAGTTTAATAGATTGTTCATGCTTGCCTCACAGATTACACTTAGTAATAAAATCATATGGGAGCAATACTATTTAATCTATCTGAATGCTGTTACCATCTCTTCATTTTCACTGACGGTTTTGCATAATGCCCCTAAAAGTGTTTAGAAAAATAATGCACCATCCAAGATTTCTACACAACCCAGAAGATTACAATCTGATGTCTGGATCCTTTTCTGATGTTCTTTTATTTTTTTTCCTCTTCTTCTTTAAGCCTCAAGGGTTCTTTCACAATGCCAAAGAACAAATCACCTTTGAATGGTGTTTTCTGGCAGATTTATAATGAGAATATATGTTGGAGAAAATTTTTACTTAAAAAAAAAAAAAAAAAAAAAGAAGAAAAATTCCTATCTAGGACCTTATGCTTGCATTTAGTGAATACAAGAGTACCAGAGAGTCAGAATATATAAAGAAATTATTCTCCCCTTTTATCCTTTCCTTTCAAATTCTAGGCATTACTCCTTTATTTAAAAAAAAAAAAATAAAAGAACAAAACTGAAGGGGTTTTGGACTGATAGGATGTCCTTTTAAAAATCAACTTACAACTGTGACCAAATATTTAATAATGTTGTTAACTTTAGAAATAACACATTTGCTTCCTTAAAAGAAAGCAAGCCACATCTCTACAGTGCACATACACTCCTATAGCCCACCTAATGTTCATCTGCTATACATATATATGTATGAATATCTATATACAACAACAGGAATATAAGTCACATTGCTGCAGTGTTTAGAGAATGCAGGATATAGGGAATGATACTTTCTCCAGTGTTCTCACAAAATAAACAAGAGAACTTTTGAGTGGAATTGAAATGTTACTATTTTCCTTCAGAAATAGCAGAGAAAAAAAACCCCAAAACCAAAGCCAAAGTACCCTTGAGCTGTATGGTCTCCGTTAAAATGGATGGAGCTAACAATTTAACCCAGGTACTCCAATCCCAGTTTATCTCTTTGGCCATGACACAAGTTCTTCCATTGAGAAGGAAACCAGGAGGAGCTTCTCAAGAGGTGAAATCATCAAGTGATGGACTGAGTAAAGAAACACATTAAAATAAATTTGCAAAAAGCAGTTTGGGGAGCCATCTCCCTCTGACACAATATCAAATAGACATGACCATGAGCAGGCCACTCACTAGTGGCTTTAGTATAATGCTCATATGTTTGAATTATTTGTCTTTTGGTGAAAAATCCTGTTTGTTTCTCTGTGTCTCATATTAAAACTGCCTAAGAGAAAAATAATTCAATCAAAAAACTTTTACTTGATGATCGTAACTCATTAGTTGCTGAATTTGTCAAGCAAATAAAAAAGAGACATGATCTCCTAATGGATATGGAGCTCTGAGCAACCTGGTCTAGTGAAAGCTGTCTCTTCCCATAGCAGCAGGAATTGGAACTAGATTACCTTTAAGGTCCCTTTCAACCCAGGCCATTTTATGGGACTCTATGATAATTTACCCTTTATTCTCACTCAAAGCCTATTTTCTATTTTGAAACTGTTACTGTCATTTGCAATGCATTGATTTTCTGAAGGATAGTTCTATCTAATGCCATTTAAATAAAATCTTTGATACATCCCAAACTAACTTCTTCCTCATCCTTCTTAATTCTTTAATGACTAGAGCTTTTCAGATAAAGTATTTATAGCTGCATGACACAATATTTAAAGAAAACCTAGAGCCAGTCCCATCAGTTCCTTGGTTGAACAACCTTTACAATACTTAAATAGACTATAAAAACACAAAATTTAAATGGCCTTTAGTGGAATCCACTTTTCACAAAAAATGTCCTGTAGTAGAAGCATAAAACTGGCATATCAGAAAGTATTAAAATGCTTTAATTCCTGGGCCATCACCAGACAAGAAAATTTTGAGGAAATATTATCTGTAAACAAGACGCAATGAGACACCAGGGTAGACAACGCACCTTTACCCATCAGCTGTTTATGTGTCTCTTTAAAGAACTTCAGGAAGAAACTATGCAGACTGAGGCAAAGCCTCTTAAACTGATGCTCTCTACTTTGACAGTTATTTCAGGGAGATGATTAAGTAGTAACATTTCATAGACCATCACATGCTTCAAAAGTTTGGACAAGAGGAATTACATTTCATTTGTTTGAGAAAGTTGCACTGGTTCTGGAAATCCTGACAACTAGATTCTAGTTCTAAAAGAGCTGGTTTGTTTGGTTTTTTTTCTATTTCACTGTTTAAAAACAGGCAGTTAGACAGTTCTTCCAAATAGTCAAATGATCAAAAAACAAACATCAGATGAATTCAATTACACACTACAAATAATGGATAAAATATAGTCTAAGTGGACAATTCACACATACCCCCTAGACTGCAAACTGCTATCTAAACTGTTCACATTACATTTATGCATCAAATTCACATTTAAGGAATGAAGCTCATTTGATAAATTATTGTCTAGCAGAATAAAGAAGGTGTAATTGCTTAGATAATTTATTTTCACAGAAAAACAATTTAACCATTTCTGGAAACTATATCATCAACCTCCAGAGCTTGACAGCCCACTAACTCCCTTGATAGCAATTCCTAAATCCGATGTCTTTCCTACTAGTACAAACACATCTGAATAAAAGCAGTATGTTTTATAAAATTAGCAAAAGTTTTCTATCTGTTTTATTTTGGAATAATAGACTTTCTTCTTGATCTTGTTACAGAAAACAAAATCTGTCAACAATCAGAAAAAGCAATTAAGGAAAATGTTCCTGAACTTGTGCTATTATGTCATCAGTATATAACACTTACGAATGAGTTTTTCAGGGGCCATTACACTCCTAAATCAGCAATATGCTTCCCTGAAGTAAACTCACTACTTTTGTCTCTATCACAGCATCTGCAATGACAACGTGTTCTAAACTCTCTACATGTATACAGCACAGTCCAGTGCTCAAGTAATTAATTGAATATAACCATATGTCCATTCAATGAATCCATGTTTCTATTACAGCCGCTGCAACAGTTGGACAGTTTGTAGACCAATTATTATTATAAAGTGTTTAGTTGGCTTTTTTTTTTTTTAATGGGATAATAATTTGTTAACACAAGCATCCTGGGGAATCATAATGAGTCTTACAGATAGCAGTCCTGAAAATATATAAGGCTTGTATGTATATACCTGCAGAAATGCTAGTGAATACATCTGTGAACGCTTATTATGATCAGATATTTTAAGAAATATTTTTACATTGCTTTGGAAAAGATCCACAAAACATAAATATATGTTCTTTTGTGACAGTAAAAATAATTTTAAGTTTTTTAAATAGTCCATCTTAGTTCTAGATACTCTTTAAAGTGTTGTAAATCAATGCAGAAAACTTACTGTGACAAATTACTGGCAGTGGAGGTGAAATCCAAAACCAATTACTGTTATGTTCCTGAAACTTTTGGAGTATCGTTGGAGTAAGCACACACCCCTCAAAGGTCTCTATTTGTGACTTTTTTACATGCTTTCACAACTGTGCTTTCACAACTGGGAAGAATATTAACTCTACCATATTGACATCTGGGGTAGAGTTAATATTCTTCACAGTGCTGGTGTGGGGCTGTATTTTGGATTTGTGCTGAACACAGGGTTGATAATACAGAGATGTTTTTGTTACTCCTGAGCAGGGCTTGCACAGAACCAAGGCCTTTTCTGCTTTTCACATGGCCACACTGGTGAGGAATTTGGGGGTCCATGGGAAGGTGGGAGGAGACACAGCTGGGACAGGTGACCCAAGCTGACCAAAGGGATATTCCAGACCATGTGACATCGTGCTCAGTATACAAAGTGGGGGGAAGACGGAGAAAAAGAGGGGACATTTGCAGTGATGGTGTTTGTCTTCCCAAGTCACTGTTATGTGGGATGGGTCCCTACTCTCTTGCAGATGGTTGAACACCAGGCTACCCATGGGAAGTAGTGAATTAATTAATTCCTTGTTTTGCTTTGCTTCTGGGTGAATCTTTTGCTTTCCCTATTAAACTGTCTTTATGTCAACCCATGAGTTTTCTACCTTTTACCCTTCCAGTTCTCTCCCTGATCTCACTGGTGGGGGAGTGAGCAAGCGGCTACCTGTGCCTTGGTTGCTGACTGGGGTAAAACTGCAACAACAACAGAAAAACCCCAGTCTTGATAACACTCCTTCAGTCCTAAGTCTGCTTGATGAGTGTTAAGGGAAAAGTAATTATATTCACTCTGGTGGTGCATGGGCAAAAGAACTAAATTCTTGGGAGGTTTAATAAATTTTTACTTGAAAACTTTAAAAAAATTAAGGTAGAATGAGGTACTTGGCAAATTTTAAAACAACATGCAGTCAAAGTAAGGCACTTCACAAAGCATTGACTTAGTAAACTTTAATGCATCCAGGCAAAGTAAGGCACATGACTTGAATTTTTTTAGTCTGATTTACAATATATTTCAAGAAGAGAAGGTTAGGAGAAAAAGACAGTGAAAGAGAAAGAAAAAGAAGAGAGAAAGATATAGATATAATCACCACCTAAGATCCAGTGTAGACTCAACTGCTTCTAAATCCAAGGCAGTGGGGTGTGTCTGCTGCACACCCTCGCCACAGCTTTTTATATTCTCTACTGTCCCAGGGCCCTCCCTCAGGTGTGCACCTGTGCTTTATTGTTCCCCAGGGGACCTATGCAACTGGCCAGCAGTATTTTGGGGTTTTCAGTGCACCACATGGCTTGGCAGCCGTTTCAGAAGCAGAGCAGAGGGTCCAGGGGGCAGGTTGTGGAGCAGTACACCTCTCTCCCTGCCCTCCTCCTTCCATACATGCACACTTTCTCCCTGGCTGTTTTGAGCCAGTAACCATTCCTCTCTCCTTCTCCTGAAAGGTAGTAAAACCAGGTCTTCCTAGGTCATGGAGTTAAATTAGTTTAAACGCTTTTACCTGTACTCTGTGTAAACCTTTTTCTGTTTATAGCAAAGTAGATTTATGACAAGCATCACAAATCCTTTCATCTTCTACAGAGCGGAAAAAGGAGGTCTAGTATTCTACTTTTATGCCATAGACATATATCTCTTCCATGCTGTTTTTCATCTTCTCAAAACAAAGCTATTAGTGTTGAAAGATAGTCTAAATATCACAGAAACTTTCCTTTCTCATAGAAAAAAAAAAAAATCAAACTCGAAATATAACTTGATTCTGAGAAGTTTTGGGAGAGTTTTATGACAAGGAAAAAGACTGTGTTACAGCAAAGGATCTGGACTACCACACCAATTAAAGGTCCATTAGCTGGCCCAGCTTTAGCAGCTCTAGCAAGTTCAATTCTCCTGGGAGAAAAATCTTAGCAGGAAGAGTAGTCACTATGCTGGGAGACAGGCCTTTCTTTCAAGTCACCCTTTGCATTGCTTGCACCTTTCTTTCCCTGATTACTCCCTAGTTAATCAAGGGCAAGATTCATGTCTACACCCCAGCACTTAACAGTGAATGTATGCTGTGGCAGCTGCTAGAAGCAATTCCCACATAGCAATGTATTAACTGCACTGCTGTTGCTGGCTGCAAAAGCAATCATTAGGCCAGAATCTATTTTTTTTTTTCTTGCTCTTTCAGAAAGGAGATATGAGCTCATTAGGTTCTCAACACTCATGAAGTGCTAAGAAGGAAACACACTGCACTCAGCTATAGCCTTTGTACCATGCAGGAAGAAATGCCTTTTTTCTACACCATTAATCTATTTAATATTGGATTAGCAAGATAACTCACACATGAAACAAGAAAGAAGAGTAGAAGACAAGCTTTTATTCACTTTTAGATATGCCCAGGGTCAAATCTTCCCCACATATGAAAAGTCTTTATCCTATTGGACTTTCTTGGCTCAGCAGTTATAAATATGGTAACAATCAAACACATATTATAGACCATTAAAGTTAAAAGATTATAATAAGATTTATAATCTCAATAAAAACACTAATTTAGTAGAATTTAATTCCTCCATCCCAATAGTTTCCAGATTAAACTGGTCTGATAAAAGGAGTTTGTAGTAACAGAGAATGTCTTCTGTCTGTTATTTCTTTGTCTACTATCAAGTTATTATTACCCAGAAAGTTCCTTTTAAACTGTGTTTAGAGAAACAAAAGTCTGTTCTTTTAAGAAAGCTACTAAAAATTTTAAGAGCTGTTGAGACACAGGGATCCACTTTGGTTTTATTTTACTATGTTTCTTCTTTGGTTGAGAGACATAAATTTGGCAAAGATCTCTCCTTCAGCAGAAAACCTGATCAAATTCAAAGTAAGCATGAATTGTGATTTAAAAAGTATTGTCCGGTCAAATAAAATGCTTGTTTTCATGGGGCCACTCATATGTCTGAGCAGATAACCAACAGTAAAGCTCTGACTGCAGTTTCTTCATCTGAAAAACACCTCTCTTTTCTGCTTTGTCAATTCACTTTCTCACACACTAAAGTTTTTTTACTTGACTTCTTGTCATTTTTCCATGCATTCAGTTTTCTATTCACTTTCAAGAAGAATATGAATAGACAGAAAGAAAAATAAATATTACAGATATTAAAAACACAGTCTTCCAAATTTTAACATTACAACTCTGGTGCTTAACAGAAAATCTTTTCTATGAGAAGACTGTTGAATAATAATTTTATTTATTAATATTTGAGATAGATATTTCCACTTTCTCCAAAGAAATTACAGGAAAGGAGTAGGACAGAAATGAAAAATTCGAAATGTTCTGTAAAGCACCCTAACGAGAAAACTATAAATATTATTTCAGGAAAGTAAGTTCCTGTAGTTGTAATGCTGCATGCAGTATATGTCTCAAAAAATTATCTTTCCAAGTCACTGTTCTTCATTTCTAGGGGTAATGGTAAAGAGTCAAACCAAAAAGTCAAAACCAAACCTGAACAAAATTATTTGGTCAACCCAACATCAAATGTTGTTTATTTTGTTTAATTCAGTTTTCATTAATGAAAAAAAAAATCTCAAAGTGTCTTTCTTTTTAAATGTCTGTTAAAATTCTGTGGCAAAAGCGGCATGAAAAGTTTCTGGAACAGGTCAAACCAAGTTTTGAACATTTTTTGAAAAGAAAAAAAAAAAAAGTCGATTAATTCTTTTACTGAGTTCTATGGCATGGTTGTAACAACTGAGGTGAGTGTAGGATTTACTGTATTAGCCCATCCTTCTGGGTCTAACAAAAAATAAGTTCCAGCAGATGACCTATTCAGTATGAATGCAAGAAGAAATACTCGAGAAAGAGGACTGATCATGGTGGTATAGAGAAATAAATCTTACACTCAAGAAGGAAAAGGATTTTTGGCTGTATTTTCAAATTCTGTCATCATTTGTTACTTCCCCTCAACCCTGAGCTTCCTGTTTCCAGATGAACTGAAACAAGATATGTTGGAACAGCCAGAAGGGAGGCTCTTCACATGTTATATGCTGCTTAAGAAGATACAGGGGAGTCTATAGAGAAAAAAAAATCCTTTATGCTATAGTCTATGTTCTAGAAAGTTTTGTCAAATTGAATAATATATAGTTTGCTATTGAAGATTTTGTCTGCTGTGACAGTTTTACAAGCTAAATTATAGTATGCCCATGCAATCTGAAACATTCAGGATTTCAAGGAGAATAAAATTAGATACAGTGGGAAGAAAGTTTCCAAAACTTAGTGAAATTTGCAATATTATAATTTCTTTTTTCAGCTCAAAATATCACAGAGAAGACCTAATAGCTCTGCAGGAACTGACAGTTCATACTGATTCTGCCCAGCCTCCCTACAGCCATCCCCATGGCCCTGCTTTGCCATTCCAGGGCTGTGTTTGACCCTGTTTTCCCTCACCAGGCCTGATCTTGTTGCCCACTAGCAAGATCACATTACAGTCCAGCCTTGGCTCATCCCCATCACCACGCCTGGTGTCCTATGCCGTGCCCTGACACTGAGCAGCAAAATTTCTTGCTGAAAGGCATAAAGCCCTGTCACAGCTTCTCTCTTACTTTTGTCCATTTAAAATTTTCTGGTTTGTTTTATGACATTCTCCAGGTTTGTCTTTATTACATGAAATTACCACAGTAAACAACAGCTCATTTAATCAGATTTGAACCTATGGACAAAAAAAATAGCTTAGGCATGACTTCCAGTGAAATAGTCATCTCAAGACATAATTCAAGAGTTGGGAAAAAGACTTTACATGTAGACTGAGAATAACCATAAATATATGTATTTTAAAAACCAAGCAAACCAAAAGCATGCATGCCAAATAAAAAAAATAATTTAAAAAAATCCAGAATAAAAATATTTACATTTTATCTAAAAGTAATGTACTTTCTGCTGAGAATCTACATAATATTGACTAAAACTGATATTGCTTAAATTCACTTTATTTATATAACATATTACCTAATCAGATTGCTGATTTCTTGACAGGTATCAGAACCTCACAAAAATACTGAACAGAATGTTTTGAAATGTGAAATATTTCATGGAGATATCTCAATTTTGAATAAATTTCACAGCAAAAGCAAGTTTGTTTTGATGGTTTTGAAGTCAGATGGTTCTTATCATGTAGTGTTTCATTTCCCTTAGTATTACTTAAAATATAAAATAACTTCAGAGTTATAAGCATAGTAGCACATAAATGTCAGATGATCAAAAGAAGAAATATAGAAACAAGACAAAAAAAAAAAAGGACTGTTCTGATGACAAGAAATTCTCATTGCTTTTTGGTGATAACTTTGGCCTTCTGCTCTATTTCATAAGGAAAAATAGGCACAATATATTTTTATTTTATTTTTAGAACATAAATTCTTATTCCTTATGATCAATATCCTAAACATGTAGGTACTTCCAAATGTACTTTTGAATAAAAGTTAATTTTCTTTATCTATGTATGTATATAGATATGCAAATACTTTATCTCTTTACAAGTATATGTATCTAAAAAATACGTGTCTATGCATACAAAAGCATAAGAGGTTTATTGACTTGAGTATAGGTTTACAGAAACCTATATAGGTTTATAGTTACTGAGAAACAATATATTCTGTGGTCCAAAGAAAAGAGACAGACTACCTAAAAATTTATCTTCGCTGGTTTGGAATATCAGAAACAGCCTAAACACAGCAATCAAAAATAATGCACAGACTAATTTACTGTTTGGGTTTTCAGCACAAAATAAACTACTTTCCGTGCTTGAGGTAGCATTTTAAAGAACTGCAGATATAAAATAAGACACAGTACTAGTTTGGTCTTCTTTTCAAACCTATATTTTGTCTTTAGTGCCTCTTAACTCATTTTTGTATGGGCGCCTTTACATCAGCAGATTGAAAGGACAGGCTCAAGCTGCCTTAGCTTATAAAGCACACAGTGTAGTCCAGTAGAAACCATGGGCACTGCAGAAATAAAGCCTTTTCCAGCTAGTGGTTCCTTATAAGTCAATATTCTCAAACTGAGGACAACAATAAGAACCAGCATGAATGAATTGCAATGAAGCACAAAGCAGAGAAAAATACAAATTTTGACATAGGTGTTTTTCTCATGCGAGAGTGGGCCGAAAATGTATCTTTTTTTTCTTGAAGGTCAATTGTATCCTTGATTAAAATTTTATTTATTTTAAATTCTGAACTGCCTTCAAAAACTAACCTGAAAGATGATGCTTGTCTCTAATCAAGCATTGAAATGAATTAATATCCCTCCTGGAGTTTCAACACTACTTGTTTGGTAGAAAGCTGAAAGACGTGGGATTGATGGTCATCTTCCATGTAGTCATGGATGGAATCTCCCTTGCCCTGTAGGAGCAGTTTTACACATGCATCCAACTACCACACATGCATAAGAATTTACAGAATGCAAGAAAACATCTCTGATCAAAACCCAGCACACACTTTGCAGAGTGAGGACCCCTAGAAAGAGTCTCTGCCACTTATAAAGGAATTGAAGGTTTCAGAGGGATTTAACAGCTTATATGGCGATGACACTAGAGCTGCAGTCTCAGTGGAATTAAATCTGACTTGATCCAATTAAAAACATAGAATAGGAAATATAAAAGTCTAAATTATAAAGAAGGAAGGAAGGAAGGAAGGAAGGAAGGAAGGAAGGAAGGAAGGAAGGAAGGAAGGGAAGAAATCAAGAGAAAAGAACAAGAGAAAGCTTTCAGAAGAACTATGGAATTTTCCCATTATCTGATATGATATTATAACTGATCTGATATGCTGCCACTGATATTTAGACTTATCAGGGAATCAAGCTGATAGTACCCTGCTGTAAGTACTTTCTTCCCCTTTTAAGATCCAGTCTTTGTCTGTGATCACCAATACAGTTTGGCTACATTTGTTACATGGAAAGGGTAGAAAACTACAAAACTAAAATCAAAGAAGAAAAATAATTCTGCTTTCATGGTGTTTAAAATAATTACATATTTCTTCCACAGTTTCACTATTTTTTATTTTTAAACACATTTAAGTGGCTTTAATCAACACATTGTAATTGATCTTGTAATGTAAATGAAATTTTTCTGACATCTATTAATATCTATTATCAGGTATTTTAATCCCTCCTAGTCTTGTGTAAGACAGTTTACATAGAAACAGCCAAAATACAGTTTCTGCATATAATTTTTGGACATCCTATCTCACCTTAAAATTTCTATTTGTTCAGTGCTTGACACATATTGAATTGCAGTTCTGAAAACCACTGTGGATTTTTCATGTTTCTATAGCAGAAATGTAGACCTTTTAGAGAGGTGGAAGCAAATAACCATTTCACATGTGTCCTCACCTTGGTATCCTTTCCCATCCTTGCACATAATCTTGTAATCCCTCTCATCCCCTAAACAGGTAACTTATTATTACACTAGACAATTTGTGGTCCTTTATCTCTCACATTCAGGCTGCTACTAAATCCTGTCATTTTCCCTTTAGAACATCTCCAAAATCTAGCCTTTTCATTTAATTTGTGTTTTCAGGAAGGAGGAGTCATTCAGGAAATACCTGAAGCATAACAAGGGCACTGACATGTCTATCGTGTACATCACTCCTTTCTTCTTAATACTTCAACTACTCCTTCCTTTGGCTCTAGTTCACCTTCTTTCCCTCTTTGCAATTCCTTATCCTCTGCCCTGAAGGCTTTCTCGTTGTGTCCAATATAAGTCAATTATGACTTAAATATTCAAATCCTTTTAAAAGCACTTTGGTGTCATGTTCCAGGCTTCTCCCTATACACAAGAGTTAGAGCCTGATCCTTTACATAGCAACACCTTCTGCTCTTTCAGACAGGACTCCTTATTTTCACAGTCCTGTAAACAGTGAAAACAAAGCACAATTTTTAAAGCATGTATGGCATTCTTTTTTGTTTATTTCTTCATATTTTATCTGTGAATTTTTCACGTCTCTTAACATTTTTGTTGTTGTTTTGATTTTGATAGCTATTAGACACTGGAAGCATTGACTTTTAGCACTGAAACTAGAAGTACAACAATACAATAGATAGGCCTAACAGTTATGACATGTTCAACAGTTTCCACCTCTAATCATCCATCTGGTATAATGTATTTAGTAGAATCCTTGTTTTTCAATCTATTTAGGATGTCTTTGGGGTATAAGATCCTGCTACTGAGCATTATTAAAAAATCATAAAATGAGTCCAGATAATGAGCCAAATTGTATTCTTTACTATGTGCACATCAATTTAGAGTAGCTAAAGTTTTGCATTGATCAAAAGAGGAAAATATTTGCATGATTGCCTCTGGAATGAAAATAATTCTGTATCATATATTTTGCAGAACTGCAGGAGACTGTAAAGACAGCAAAGGTGTAGGTGAAATCCTGCTGCTTTATCAGTATCCTTACTCTTAAAATGAACCAGATTAAAGATGATAAAGAAGATAAAATTATGAAGGCTTTTTGTGTTTGGAATACATGATAAACCTTATAAATGAGAATTTAGCATGCACTTTTTGGTTTAAAAACTTTCTTGCACCGTGAGTCCCTTTTTAATGTTCAAAAAGTAATGTAGTAACCTTTGGTGCAGTATTGGGTGTGAGGAACTGATGAGGCTGGGATAGAACTAATTAAACAAAATCAGATTGCAGTCTTCCCATGAAGGGAAGAGAAAAAGTTAACCCCTGTTATGCATTTAGAGGCATGTGAATATGACTACAGCTTGCTTTTTTTCTTCTCTTATATACTATTGCACATTCATCAGTAAGACTAGAATACTTAAACAACTGCTTCTACATTGCTTAGACCCTTGTTTATATTTATTTTTCTCCAAGGGGAAAAAAAAACCAAAAAGAGGAAATAAAGTTACCACTGAACTTTGTTAGAGAATAAATACCAGCACTGAGTTTGGTTTTGGCTGTTTGTGTTGCTCTCACGAGGTAGCAAATTGACAGTGCCATAATCTGAAGTTGTTATCCTTCTAGTACAAACTTTTCTCACCCTTTAGACAAATGTTTCAGCCATAATCAGCAGGGAGTACTTCAAGATCTGAAGGATTTAGATACAGTAATATTTGGATTTTAATCTCTTGACAGGGTATACAAAAATGAGCTTTCTGTTACTGAGAGCTTTTAGCATTTCCTATGATTTTTTTGGGGAAATTTTAGAGAATGAGAACCCATTTTAAGTCCAGAAACACTTTGATCACTTTTTCAGACCACGTTAGAAAGGTAATCTAGTTTTAGACTGTTACAAAAGTGGAGTATCAAATGTATTTCTAAACTTCATTCAATTATTTTAGCTTTAGATTTCATTACTGGGACTTTCATACTTTTCAAAGGTTAGATTTTTTTTACATAAATTCAACAGTAATCTAGTGCATTAAAGCAAATGCTAGCTTTGATTAGTGTGGTATCCATGAAAGGCAAACAAAAATAAAAATAAGAATCAGCATCTTGTGCAGCCCAAATTCTTCCTGTGAAATGATCTAAACAGTACATTTTATTGCTTTACATCACAGGATAATACAGCTAACACTAATGCCAGGAGGATAAATAATGCACTTAGCACACTCTGCAGAGGACGGAGGGTAAATTTTTTGTATGAAGAAAATTGAATCACACCTAAATTTCCTTAGCCTGACAAATTACCTCTGCTACATTCTGTGTCTCTATTCAATTAAACAAATATTCTGTCACTCCAGCATTATTTAACCGTGATTAAAATCACTTAAAATAAAATTATGATTTCTTCCTTATCAAAGGTTCTTTTGTAAAGAGCAGCACTTTGCAGCTTTCCGCCTTAATTCATTCTTCATTTGTGCCAAAGGAGCCAAGCTGGATTCTAACCTTGACCAAATTAGTAACTGAGACTCATTCAGAAGAAAAAGTTTAATTTCAGGGGTAAAAGGTTGACATTAAGCTGCTGTCAGTATGTAATGTGATGAAAAAGAAAATAAATTCCATGCTGCTCGAAATTAACAACATACTTGAAACTCTTCGAAAAATGTTCTTTACATTTTTGAAACTAAATAATCACAACATAATGGACTTGTGCCAGAGCTTTTGCCAACAATAAATTTTTCAGTTGCATTTTTATGTGCTAATTAAATGCATTGGTGCAATACGATAAGGGCATTTATGACTAGCCCTTCTGGTTTTATTCAAGGATTTCCACATTTTTTTACATGGTGGGGCCCAGAACTGCACACAGTGGTGAAGGTCAGGTTGCACCAAAGCTGAATACAGCAGGATAAACACCTCTTTGCCTGGCTGGTGATGCCGTATTTGATGCACCAGTTCTTTCCTTTGGCTGCCAGGACACACTCCTGGTTTACACTGAGCTACTGCTGACCAGCACCCCCAAATCCCTTTCTGCAGGGCTCCTCTCCAGCCACTTCTCTCCAGATTTATACTCGTGTCCAACATAAATCTGTCCCAGGTGCAGAATCTGGCATTTCTTGTTAAATTTCATGCCACACCAGCACTAATTGCTGCTGCTCCTTTGTGTATTGCATAGAGTAACATAATTTATGTATTTAGACCAAAACATGTATTAGTAGAAGTACATGCTTAGAGATATTATCTTTCTGTTTTGAATATAATACTAAAAAAAGCCCATAGAATGCTATTCATTTATTTGCAAATAAGCCAGTTGCTATAAGGATTGTTCAGCCTTGCTAACATAATGTTGTCTGTACCTATATCTTGTTGGCCAACGTCTATAGAACCGCTAGCAATTCTACTTTGCAAATCATCGCAGACAGAGACTCGCATGCATACATCATACACTTGGTTGCAAAAATTCTCTTCTACACCTGCTTTCAAACCTCAGGTAATGGTATATGAATAAAGAATGAGACACTTCCACACCTCAGGTTGACATTTACAAAGCTGTTCACAATTTTTGCTGCTTTGCCAAGGGGCAGTGAGGGTTGAACAGCTTTCTGTGTTGTTTTCTCTTTTTATTTCCTTTTTACTTTCTTTCCAGGCAGCAGATGCTTCATGCACTTGAACATTCTAGCAGACCTAGCTAATCATAGCAATCATGCCCCAGGGAGGAGTAAAATACTGTTCCTCCACTTAAAATCATTTCTTCATCTGATCCTTGAGAAGGTACTAGTTGCCATTAGAGACTGGAGATTATGGGAAAAGGCTCATAGACAGAACTACTGCCTGAGCATGCTCTGCTATGGCTCTGGGAGGAAAGGCAACAATCCCAGACATGTGTGAAGATCAGAGCAATCAAAGAAAGCAAGTCTACATATTATTCTACCTCAGTGAGGGGGTGAGGGAAGAAGAGCATCTTGAAAGAAAGACGTTCTAGTAAAAAGAAAAAGAAGGCAAGATACAGAAAACATACTGAGAAACAAAACTATGTATTTGTATTTGTATTTATAGCTGTATTTGGATACAGTAGTTCCCACAGGAAGAGAAGAATGATACCATTTGGGAGGGGGGGTTGTTGTTTGGCTTTTTTGTGGGGTGATTTATTTTTTCTTTTAAAATCCTGTAGTAATTTTATACCTAGAAATATGACTAATATTATTTTGCAGCTGGCCTTTGGGTTTTATTCAGAATTCCTAAAGCTAAACAAACACAGGCATAGGAAATACGTCTTTCTTCGAACATGTCCTTGTTGATGCAACAAGGAATGAAAGATGGGATGACTCTGTGTCTCCAACATACAGAGGACATGGAACTGTTGAAACATGTCCACAAGAGAAGGTCCACAAATTTGATAAGAAGACTGATGCACCTCCCCTCTGAAGAGAGGGTGAGAAAGTTGGGGCTGTTCAGCCTGGGGAACAGAAGATTGTGTGAAGACCTCGTAGCATGCTTCCACTATCTGAGTGGGGCTTACCAGGAAGCTGGAGAGGGACTCTTCATCAGGAAGTGTAGAGATAGGACAAGGGGGAATGGCTTACAACTGAGAGTAGGTTTAGATTATGTATTAGGAAGAAATTTTTTATTCTAAAGGCAATGAGGCACTGGAACAGGTTGCTCAGATTAGTCATGGATGCCCCAACCCAGGCATTGTTCAAAGCCAGGTTGGATAAGGCCTTGAGAACCTCGTCTACTGCGAGGTGTCCCTGCCCATGGCAGGGGGACTTGGGGCTAGATGATCTTTAAGGTCCATTCCAACCCCTTAACATTCTATGATTCAATGACAAAACATTTTGCCTACAATTCCTAACCCATGAGGCCCAATAATAATAATAAAAATTCATAAACTAGATAAAATATACTGGAGAAGGTATGAAGAAAACTAATTAGAAGAAGATATTTATGAGTCTTGGTCTTGAACACAGTTCAGAGATTTGTAGTGAAACAAGATAAACATGATGAACAGGTAGATGAGATGAGAGATAGATGCTTTCTTTATCTGCCCACAGATAAGAGAGTGGTATTAGTGGTGTTAGATAAGATGCTATTAGTGCTGCCAATCTGCAGCTTCTAGATGCCCAGTTAAGGAGTGGTTAATGCCCACATAGGCCGTAGTAAAGATAAAGGCTTTTAAAGGACAATGAATGGATGTCCACTATTAATTATTTTCTCTATTCCTTACACTCTTTCCTGCACCTTCCCAGGCACTGGTACTTAAAATTCACTTTCAGCAACCTGAAGACCAGCCATTGGCTTAATGGAAAAAAAGCTGCGCAACAGCACTTGAGTGCAGTTTTTGGGTTGAGTTTTCTAACATAAGTGGAGTTTAAAATGCCAAAAAGAAAGATTGTGAGAGAACCTTATTTTTCCAAAATATTTATCTTTTTTTACCCCCAGTATTAAAATGGGAATCACTAGGTATTCCCAAAGCTACTTGCCATTCAAAATGGTTTCTAAAAAGAAAACCAAAAAACCCTTAAGCTTTTGGCTGAGAGTTGATGATTATAATATTATGCTTTATTTTATAGAAACAGTTTTTTATCATTCAATGGCTATATTACTAAGTTGCAAAAAGTAAATTACAAGCAAGACTCATCTATTGCATACATTCAATTTGGTGTATTTACATAAATGTCAGTGATTTTCTTATTCAGCAACACTTTTGGGGTTTTTTGTTTGTTTTTTGGGGTTTTTTTTCAGCAATCAGAAGTTATTTTTAAGAACCAAGAAATACACTCTGTAAGAAAACAGAAATTTGCTGAGATTTCCATGCAATGGCAGCTTCATGATTGTTTTATCTTGCAGCAAAACAAAATTAAAAAATAAAGCTATCTGGAGGCCAATACCAATGGACCAAGCCACTCCAAAATATGAGCATTTTGCTGTATTGTCTTGCTGTAATGAAGTGGAACTGGTTGACTTAGGACATAGAGAGATGGATAAAGAGAAAATTAAGGTGAACCATGGCCTGACATCCATACCAGGCACACATACTGATAAGGTAATGGATACTGATAGACTCTTGCTGAGGAACATTTTGGGACTTTCAGACTCCAAAATATTTTATTTATTTATTTATTTATGCTGCAAAGACAGGAAGACAGAAGGTTTTTGTTTCTGTCTGTTAAATCTGAATGAGAACAGGATAGCCACTAAGCACTTGCAAGTAGCTATTTGATTTTTGTAAGAGTTTTGGGTGAGGCCAATTATGATGGAACTAATAGTGGATGGTAGCATTTTGAATTTTAATTGCTACTACTAATGCAGTTTATGTAAACTTCCTGGAATCCTGGAAAGTATTTTGATCTGAATTACTGTAATCATTGTTCTGATTCCTTATCTCATTATAAAGAAGCCCTCCGAGAAATATTTGGCCCTATGCCTTTAGATTGTAGTTCTTTCAAACACAGCCACAAATGCATCTTCTTGCTCAGTTGTCATTCATGAATATTTTGTTTCAGTTTATTGAGATGATATTTTAGCATTTTAACTTAAGTAATGGGCATTGTTGTATTTGTTTCTTTGAAGCAAAAAAGGTTTAACATCAGCAAGAATTCTTGTGAAAAGGAAAAAATATATCTTAGAATGGAAAATTAGAATAAAAGTAAATTTCAAAAGTGATTTTACTGGGAATAGACCAGAGGAACTGAAAGTAAATTAATGTCAGCAGAGGAGCCAAAGGTAAATGAATGTAAACATTATGTTAGCAATGATCTATTGGAAGACATGATTAAAGAAGTCTCCAGAGAGAGATAGCTTACATATATAATTTTATACCCCTGATGATAAAAATAGAATAATACTGGGTAGTCTTCGTTCTTTTCATTTTCTATATATATTTCATGGTTGCATGGATTATGCTGAAGCTGAAGCACCACGTACTACCTAAGAACATGATTTTATGTTTTACAGGTTTTTGTCCCTTATAATGTGTTTTAAATTCCTTGGCTAATTCTTTTGTTTTGTTGTTGGCTGTTCTTTTGTATTTATGCATTGGCACAAAAATATTCACCAGTATCAGGACAACAGCTATCCTTGAACAAAACTAAATCACTTTCTCTCTATATTCCCACCCCTTCTTCTTCCCAGACTCAGCTTCACTCTTTCATTCCCAACTATTCCACCTCCCACCTCGCCTCCTCCACCCTCAGTAGCTCACATGGATGTGAAATGGGAGCTGTGATCAGTCCCTACCTGTTCATCTCTGCTTCTCCATCCTCCTCACACTTTTCCCCTGCTGGAGCTTCTTTCCAAAGTTCTTTCCAAAGCCTGCAGCTTCCTTTAAAGCAAATCTACCTTTTCATGTGTGGGTTCCTCTGCAGGTTGCACTGTGGATATCTGCTCAAACATGGTGCTCTCCATGAGCTGCAGGGAAATACCTGCTTCACAGGTAAAAAGGCTGAAAACTATGAGACAGAAAACAAGATTCTCAGATGTTATGGAACAGTATATCTCCACCATCTTAATCAAATCTACGATAATTTAGGCTAGTTTATGTCCTGGCTTGAGGTGTTCTAAGTTTTTGATTGTCAGAGTTGGTTCTGCCCTGTCAGAGGTATTTAACTAGTTAAAACTTTCTGCAGTGGAGTGAAGTGTTAGACCAGTCTTAGCACAGAAACAAGGAGGATGCTTCAGGGAATAACAGGATACTCTGCTTTCCTACTTTTACTGTGAGACTACACGTGCTCATTTCATGTTAAAACGGGTAGGTATCATATGGTTTACAATAATTTAGGAATCTGACACATGTAAATTCTTACTAAACTATATGAGTATGATGAGTGTGATGGAACTTTGAATTCTGTCATGTACTGTTGCCTAACCACTCCCAGAGCAACGCAAGAATGTATTTGCTGCTCTCAAAAGGCGAGTGAGGAGCCACTAATGATAAATTTATACACTCTCTTCACCTTTGTGTGAGGGGAAGAAAACAAAAGAAACACACAAGCTCAAGGATTCAGTCTTGCTTTACACATCCACAGCCCCTAAAGCCTTCCACTGCATTATTTTGCTATGAAGCAGATGACATAAACAACCGTAAGTCTTGCTAGACATCAGACGACATGGAGCAATGGGAAATTGTGGAATGGTGAAACAGTCATTTTGACACTTGTCTTCACAATATATGTTGATAACTCAGTTCAGTTATTAAGACTTAAACCCATAACGAGGAAGCACACCAGCATAGCATTTCACATCATTTAAAGGTAACGGTTACACACAACAAAAAACTATTTTAATATCTCAACAAACAAATTGTGGGTGATCATTCTCTAAGTTGTAGCTATATAAAGTATTTATCTTCTCTGATTCATGATTTTGGGGAGCCCACGACCAAAACAACATTTTGCACATTGTTTCTGTGTCAAATTGTTGCTTTCCATACTTAATTAAAAAAAAAAAAAAAGTTGTTGTTACTTTCTTCCAGAAGAAAAATATGAGAAAGACAGGCACATTAACCTACCAAATGTTACTACAGTTCCATATTGAGCTGCTTGTGAGATATATTATCAGTTGCACCTTGGGTATTATTGAGCAAACAAAACCTCTTTTGCATGCACATTTCCATTTGGAATTTCCTCTGTTATGTAATTAATTTTTGGATTAAAAATATTTCACCTGGCATACTTATCGCTGTCTAACACAGAAATAATAAGGAGCTGGCATCTGAGTTTAGTTAATGTAGTCATGTTTCTTGGGAAATACATTTTGTGAAATTTGTTCTCTGAAACTGTATTTATCACCTTCTGCCCGAGAGTTGAGGAATGATTGAAAGAAAGTATTAAGAGTATTTCACATGCATATGTGAACAAGTCTAATTCTACTTTTTTTCTCACTAAACCTCTTTTCAAAAGAAAGAGAACACTTACTGAAATAACTGTGTCACTACAAACATATCTGAATCCTTTATACCTGTCCTTTGTAGTAGGTAGACAGTGTGGAGGTAAGAGGAAGGGAACAAATCTATGCACCTATAAAAGCCAACAACAAATTTGAAAGCTTACAACATTAAAGGACAAGAATTAAGGATCACATTTCCCAGACATTTTTTGTTCATTGTACATTTCAATGCCTTTATAAGCTAAAACTTGTTCCCTTTAAAAGAGAGGCTGCTATAATCAGTAACATGTTGTATTCGTAATTTGCCTTTCAATCAGTTATACACGGTGCCTTCAAGAAAGGTGCTCCTTCATTTAAGGAGTCATCTATGTTATTTGTGAAATGTGTTTACTCATAAATATGTAATCCACTGGTGTATTGTGCTATGTAACTCTCTCAAGCACCTGGTCCACCGAGATAACTACTTATTTCTGTTACCATCTGTGATAATTGTGACAGTAGAGCTTTAGTGGAAGAGATTTATGCTGTAAAGCTGAAGGTCCAGTGTTCAGATGCAGAGAGTGATGACTGAGAAGAGGCATAAATCTATTTGTATAAGCCCCAAACCAACAAAAAAAGGAGGTATGCATTTAAATCTGAGGGAGTGCATGTAAAAAAACCAGCTGTTAAAAATATATAATTAACAGTATGAAAATATAAAATCACAAATATTAGAAAAGGGGTTATGCTCATTAAATTAATTCTGTCCAATTCGATTATGATGCCATGTTTTACTTCACAAAAGCTAATAATATTCTTTTTCTAAAACAGCAGTGTCTAATGTAGATTACACTCACACCATAAAAAAATATATAAAAGCCACTGACATGTTTTTTTTTCTTAAGAAAGATAGTCCCAAAGATAATCTTTGCATTCATTTGGGACTCTATGGGTTCTTAATTATTCTGTTTAGCAAACATCCAGGTGCTCTTGCAGCCTGTTTATGCTACTCTGTGCATGTGTAAGCTTCTCTGACAAATAAACAAATGTACCAACTTGTTCTTTTCATACACAGCATACTAATAATGAATCAACAGATCTCACCTAAATCAAATCGCAAATGATCAGTGGCACCACACTTGTTTTTCATCAGCGTTCAATACAATCAATGTCTTTTTCAGTCATTTTTAATATTCCATAATTGTATATGAGCAATAGTTATGTTTCTTTTCTTTTCAGCCATTGCTGAGTCTTTTCAGCTACATTAAATGCTGCAGCTTCTTACATGTCTATAACCCAGTAGCTAGCAGGTGACTGCTTACCACAAGGAAGTAGAATAATTTGGAGTAGCTTGATCAATATACAAAAATATAGCTCTTTTTTCCTTTTGTGGTGTTTGCTAAATAATTTCAAAATTGCAGTAAAGTCCATGTAAGAATACAAAATTTATTAAGATATAGACAATACTAATTAAGTCTAACACCATTCTGTGGTATTAGTCAGGATAGACACAAGAAGCTCTGATGAATTGTTTGATACATGTGATAAATTTTAGATTAATCTCATGCTTTCTTTTCTAAGCATTATCTCCTTTCCTTGAGATAGCTAAGCAATTGTTTTGTTTATCATCTCAGTTAATGCTGATAATTCTGAGGATTTGTGGCCAAAGGAACAGATGATAAAATGAAAACAACTAATTTCTTTGAACTAACAGTTCTATAACCAGCAGATATGTATGAGTGAACCTAAAGCTTTCCAAAATCTGTTTGCAAGTTTTCTAAGCCATTACAACAGAAACTTCTGAAGACTCCTAAAGATTGGAAAAGTCTGCTTCCTGATGGACTGACTGACTGATTTTTTAAGCTGGAGTTTAAAAAATACTCCAGTTAAGCCTTAATTCCTCACTATAAAGTTTTTGTGGGAGGAAATGTATTAACACCCAAAAAAAAAAAAACCCAAAGAAACAAAACACCTAAACCAGAATCAACACCAACCAAGTAACCAACAAAAAAAACAAAAACAAAAAAAAAACAAAAAACAAAAAACAAAACAAAACAAAAAAAA
>VZTI01001512.1:786802-798479 GCA_013397865.1 Struthidea cinerea
AAAAAAAAAAAAAAAAGAAAAAAACCACCCAAACAAACCCCCTCAACCTGTTAGGAGTATCCCTTACCGTACCTTACTATATGTCATCTCTACTGGGAAAGTATATGAGTCAGGAGAAAGAAGAGAACATGTAATATTGAAGTTGAAACCCTAAGAATGAAAAAATAGCAGAAAATGATCTGAAAAATACTCACAAAAGCAGCTGCATTCTAAAAGACTCCCCAGTGGATGCTGGTCCCAAAGGAAAGAGTGAATGCATCCTGGTCTAGTGGAAGGATCATCTGTGAGGTCCCTTCTAAACCAAACAACACAAAATTGTACAGTTCTCTGATTCTGAGAAAGAGGTTTTACGTGAATAAGTGAAGGCAGATCTACAGTCCCTGACAGAGAGAGTCTTTGTTTGTGAGAAACTAGTGTAAAATTTAAAAGGTATTACAAAATCAGCAGTGATTAAACATATTATTTCCAGTAAGACCATATTTGGGAAATTCCAATACAGCAAAAAATTTGCACCCATGTGCATGGAGAAGCAAGGTGTCATACCTTCAGAGGGCACACACTTCACCTAGGGGAGGGCTGTGTGCTGAGCACACAGGATGCACAAATATATCGAAGCTGTTGTGTTCTGGATCTCCCCCACTCCTGGGCTCCCTGGGCACAGGGCCAATTTAGATTTTTTTATTCTTTTTTTCTAACAGATAATGACATGGACAATTTTTCATAATTTCCTTGGCTCATTGATCTATTTATTTACAGAAGTGTAACTTAGTTAGAAAGGATTGTTAAGACTATGACACATTCACAGAGGAAGAAAAGATAATTGGCCATAATGGCTGTAACATTTGGTTTCTACTTGGCAAAGCATGGACAGTGCTGTCTTCAGACAACCGGCCCCAGATGGACAGCTTTTTGGAGAAGGAAAACATAGTGGTGGGTGGACAAAGCAACACTGGTTGGATAATTGTCTTTCTGGATAAGGCATTCCCTTTTCAGTGGAGGGAGGGCTGTGTTTCAATTCTCTCCTCTAAACTACAGAGGTCAGATTTTTAAATATGTCCCATGGTATAAGTGATTTCCCTAGCCACTGGTCTGGGGGAAGTAAGCAGGAAGGAAAGCTGCCTCCTGTTAGCTTCTGATTGACAAGTGAGTATCCCTTTAAAACACTGGGTTTGTTTCTACATTTTCCCTTAATTTAAAAAAATCACCCAAAAAGAGAACTGGTTTAATTTTTAAGCAAATTAAGTATGTCTTGATTCAAACCAAGTATTTGACTTCAGTGAAAATGATTGCAAAACTTGATTTGCGATGACAGAAACCTGGTAATTTATCTGTTCTTCAACTTCATGGTCTTGCTATTGAATTGAGAAAACACAGACATATGCACACATACATACATTTCCTTGAGAAGACGTAAACTAGAATCTAGTGGTGCTCAACAATAGATAAGAGTTTCTAAAGACTATGGCATGCCAGCTGCATATGTTCCATTTCTATACCTTTCAGTGCAAACAAAGCAAAGCACAGTAATTTTCTATCCTAAACGTGCCTGTGTATCTAAGTAAAATTGAGCAGAGAACACTTATTACTGACTCTAGGAATCACTGATTACAGTAAAAATCAGAAAAAAGAAATAGGAAAAAAAACCAGCAGCCATTATTAATGGTATAGTTTTTATGTTTAAAAACATACAAAAAATTTAAGAACCTTATATTTTCTTTTTTTATCTGCTTGGATGAAAGTCACCCTGTGTTACCAAGCTTGAACTCTTTTGAAGTACAAAGAAGGCATAAATCTTGGACAGATTACATATCTGCAGCTCACAAATCCCTGAGTGTATGAGTACAGCTACTGTCTGAAACTATAATTCTCCTTTACTTTTGTAATTATATTCTGAAACAGATTATGCATCACCAGGAGTTGTTTGTTTGTTTGTTTCTTTCTCTTTCTTTCTTTCTTTCTTTCTTTCTTTCTTTCTTTCTTTCTTTCTTTCTTTTTCTTTCCTTCTGCCTGCCTTCCTGCCTTCTTCCCTTTTTAATGGCATAGTGAAAAAAAACCCAGTATAACAAATTAATGACCAACTTCAACACCCAAATATTTTTATCAGAGATTATTGGCAGCAAGAAGTAATGAAGGAAAAGGAAAAGTGAAGATAACACTAGCAAGAGACTAATTGTCAGAATCCTGCCACTTTCAGAAAGTACTTCACTATTACTGGTGGAGCGTGTTTTTCAGAAGATATGCCAACACACTAAGGACTACTTTCAATGGCTTTTACGAGTGTTGGTGTCTAAGACAGTGAAGACCTTTATTTATCCTTTGTACAGGCTTTGTTAGCATATTGCATGTGACAACAAATAAAAGTGCCTGGGAAACATTCACTTCTTATATCATAATTGAAATCTCACAGAAGAATGGAAGGTTAGTCATGGAAGACACTGATCTTGAGGAAGAATTCTGTAAGTGGCATGGACTCCAACATGAGAGCTGCGTTGTGTAGGAGTTGTTCATAGTGATTCTATTTTTATCTTTCACAGAAGTATAGATAACTCCATAATTTCATCTGAATTTAATGAAATAGATATATGAGCTTATATTGCATATGACTTATTGGCTCAGGAGGTAAGACTTGTAAAAAGTACAATTTTTCACACTTGGCCTTATTTTGGAGTGGCAATCATACTCAAATTAAGACAAAAGGTGCATGGTCAATGCTAGTCAGAAGCAGCATTAATACCAGCAGGTTCTAGTATAAGTGCTCCTTTATACATTATTTAATCAAAGATTTATGCTACAGCATTTTCTCTTGCAGGATTACCAGTAGCTGGTTTTCTTTAATTACAGAATAATTATGATCTGAAAATCCCCAGTCATATTTCTCTCTCCAACCCTTTTAAACTACCATAGAATATGGGTTTGGCTTCTTTTTTTTTTCCTTTTGAAATCACAACAGGTACTTTTTTTGATAAGTCAAAATTACTTTTCTCATATCTGGAGCCAGAATCATAAAATCCATGCACTAGCTTTGTAGTTTTAAAAATTAGTTATTATAGACTTGAAGAATTAGGGAGACAAAAATGAAACATAAACACACACAACAAAAAGTACACCCACAGCCCTCGTTGATATGAAAAGTTATGATAATTCAGATAACCATATTTAGGCAGGATTCATAAAAGATCTCAGAAATCCAAGTATCATCAAACCGTCTTTGTATATTCTCCTGTTAAGTAAACAGAATTTTTCAATCACCTACAACCCCTAGGAAATACTGCTACTTATCAAATAGTTCACAGGAATCTGTACCTTTCAAGGCATGACCAGAACTGCCTAGGCTGATTGCTGCACACAAACTGGGCATTCCTCTTATACTAAAGAGCCAGGAGATCTTTAAGAGAAAAATTCATAATCACACATGTACAACATTTTCCAATGGAGCGGGAATTGGCAGTGAAAATTGCAGTGCTTTGAAATTGCCTCACCATGGATTCAGATAGCTCCTCCAACTTGTGCATTTGGCAAGAATTAAACCATGAAATGTGAACCTTCACAAGTATTCTTTGACCTACTGAATATTTATTATCCTAGAAAACAGAATAATTTAAAGGGATAATTCTGTTCCACCAAAACCTTTGCATTCTGACAAAGCATTTACCTTGGAGGAAAAAGAAATCTAAAATTCTCTCAGAAAATTTAATCCAGTTCTGTCCCACTTGGGTGACTACTCTTACAGCTGTATTACAGCATCACAGGAGACAGGAGCATTGCCTTTCATTTCTGTATGATTCTAATAAAAATTCTGTTACTTACTTGTCGAACTGGCAGAGCAGATAACCCATGGGGACCTGCACAACAAAAGGCTAAACACCTATGTCAGGAGAAGGGATGGTTCTCTAAGTTTACCCCCCTTCTTCTCATTTCTTATTTGGCTACACATACAGGCAGCATCCATATTTCTTTTATAAAGACAACCTTCTACAAGGAATAGGTCAGATAAAAGACTCCAAGGAGAAGAAAGTGATTCTTCCCTTGGGACACAGACATTAAAGATAACACTTGATGAAGTAGACACAGAAGGGATTGTCATAGTGAGACAGTGAGGAGCAGGGAATAGACAGCAAGGTCTCAAAGGAGACTAAAGCTGTGTAGGAATTAAAAGCAGCAGCATAAGGCTTATTGTAACCTTGAAAGCTACTGAGCATACTGAAACCTGTCTGCAAGGTTTTCAGGAGAAAGGATAGATTTTCTCACATAACTGCATATATTTCCAGTCTCTCTGACCAGTGAGTGTATTTTCTAGCCTTAAAAACATGACTTTTTTTTATTACAGTCTGCTGAAAACATATTTTTGCCTAACCCTCTTTTTTTCTTTTTTAATCTACTCTGAGGAATACAAAAATGTAGACAAAGCCAGCTCCCTGCTCTGAATGACACAGGCTTCTATCAGACATATCTATGAGAGCTCTTCACCTACAATACTGTGGTTTCCCGTTTCATTCTAATTTTCATGTATTTTTTAGCAGGTCTTGACACCTCATTTGATATTTGTATTTCTCCAGACAAGAAAGAGAAAATGTGGGATAGATACACTACTAATACACAGGTGAATCACCTTGCAACTACTGTGGTTTAAGTTAAATGAGGGTTAATCATAGAGAGAGCAGACATTGGTAAGGAAGCTGTCATTTATGGTAGAAAGCTCCAGAAATGGTGCAGATACTGATTTTGCCCTGAGTGCTTTAGTTAATGGATATAATATGCCACTTTTGTTTCTATTACGCAGTCTCTGATACCACAAAAATTCCTGTTGGCTTTAGGGTCATTTTTTGCATTAACTTTTGCTCAACATGATACTGTAAAATGAATGTCCAACTTCCTGAATACAATTAATATTTAATAAAATGGATGCAAATTCTGTCTGATTTTTATTCAGATGTATAATGGTCAAAATCCTTCGACACTTATAATATCTATACAAAATCCACTGAAAACTTCAACATCTGGCGCATAAAATTAAGAAAACAATTTTAAAAAAGGGGGAGAAACCAATCCTTTTATTACTAATTTATCTTTGTGTTGCCACAGTTACAATGCCATCTACCTGGTACAATACATCTACCTGATTACAATATAGCTACCTGATACTGCTATAATATTTACACAGAGATTATATTGTGCACCTGCTTTAACCATGCAAAACTACAATGTAGTTACACAGAGACATTCTAACATTCTTTTTTATAAGATCATAAATGGCTTGGGTTGGAAGGGACCTTAAAGACCATTTAGTTCCAAACCCCCAGCCATGGCCAAGCATGCCACTCACTAGATCAGGTTCCTCAGGGCCTCATCCAATCTGGTCTTGAATTCTCCCAGGTATGGAGCATTCACTACTTCTCTGAACAACCTGTTCTGATGCCTCACTACCCTCTAAGTAAAGAATTTCTTCCTGAGATCTAATCTAAATCTCTCCTCTTAGTTTAAAGCCATTCCCCCTTGTCCCATCAGTGTCTGCCCCTGTAAAAAGTTCCTCTCCTTCTTTTTATAAGCCCCCTTTAAGTACTGAAAGGCCACAATGACGTCTCACTGGAGCCTTCTCTTCTCCAGGCTGAACAATCCCAACTGTCTCCGACTGTCTTTGTAGGAGAAGTGCTCCAGATCTCTGATAATCTTCGTAGGCCTTCTTTGGATCTGTTCTAACACGCCTACATCTTTCTGGTGCTGAGCACACAAGGGCTGGATGGAGCACTACAAGTATGGTCTCACATGGGAAGAGTAGAGGGGCAGAATCACCTCCCTTGACCTGCTGGCCATTCCTCTTTTGATGCAGCCCAGGATGTGGTTGGCTTTTTGGGCTGCAAGCACACGTTGTTGGCTCATATCCCGTTTTTCATCCACAAGAAACCCCAAGTTCTTATCTGCAAGGCTGATCTCGATGACTTCTTCTCCCAGTCTGTACTCATGTTTGGGATTGCCCTGACCCAGGCACAGCACCTTGCACTTGGACTTCTTGAATCTTATGAGGTTCTTGTGGTCCCACTTCTCAAGTTTGTCCAGGTCCTTTTGGATCACATCCCTTCCTTCTGGTATGTCAGCCACACCACTCAGCTTGGTGTCATCTGCAAACTTGCTGAGGGTGCACTTGATCTCACTGTCTGCGTCACTGATAAAGACATGAAAGAGCACTGGCCCCAAGAGGGGTGCCCTGCGGGACTCCATTCATCACCAGTCTCCACCTGGACATGAAACTACTGACCACAGCTCTCTGGCTCTCCATCCAATTCCTTATCCATTGAATATTCCACCCTAAAAATCCATGTCTCTCCAATCTGAATATAAGGATGCTGTTTGGGACTGTGTCAAAGGCCTTACAGAAGTCTAGGCAGATGACACGAGCTGGTCTTTATTTGACCATTGCGATGACTACATCACAGCAGGGCACCAGAATGGTCAGGCATGATTGGCCCTTAGTGAAGCCATGCTGGATGTCTTGGATCATCTCCTTGTCTTGCATATGTCTTAACACTTCTGTGACTATCTGTTCCATGATTTTCCTAGACAGAGAGGTGAAGCTCCCCAGTCTGTAGTTCTCTGGGTCTTTTCTCTCTTCTGTAGAATAGGAGTGATATTTCCCTTCTTCAAATCACCAGGGACTTTGCCTAACTGAAATGACTTTTCAAAGAGCATGGAAAGTGGCATGGCAACAGCATCAGCAAGTTCTATCAGGGCCCTGGGATGCATGTCATAAGCCCCACAGACATTTTGTTGGCTAGGCTAGAAATTTAGGTCAAAATCACAAATCTGTAACATTAGCAGATCATTTTTAAGCTGAAACAGTTCCTCTTGCTGTATCTCAAACAGAAAAAAAAAAAAAAAAAAGAAAAAAAAAACTCCCCAAATCCCACCTAGTTAATTTTAAGATCCAGTTCAATGACTCATAAAAAGGTCAGTATAATGTTGTTGCCTGTAATAGCACAATACTGAATTTGATGACCCTGGTGGGCTTTTGTAGTCCTGTGATCTGACAGAATAAAAAGAGCTGATAAGGAATCAAAAATGTATACATCAGGGAGACCTGGCTTCTAAATGTTATATGTTTTTCATACAAAGAATTATAAGTGTATACTTAATGGAAATGACTGAAAATCCTCTTTGCGTTTTTTTCCATAAATGTCAGAGAAAGAAAGAGAGATTTGTTTATATAAGTTTTAATGTTGTTTCAGGCTCAAAATTCAGAGGAAAAGAAAAGAGAGAAAGAGCAGTGGGAGTGGAGAGAGGGAAAGAGAAAGAAAATAATAATGAATTTAAAAAATGAACTCCTTTGATTACAGAAGTTCAATGATTTCTAAAAAAATCTTTTTGATTATTTTTTAACTAAGTCTGCACTACAGAAAAAAAAATGGAAGGCATAAATCTCACTTCCATGACAGAATCCTTGTTCAACTGAGAGAAAAAATGTTTGCTTTAAAATAAAATAATAGTCCCCTTGGAGACATAGCTGAAATTTTACACTTCTCATATTCATACTATGGGCATACCAGCTACTTACTCTAAAATGGTCTAATGCCTGATATTGTAATATCTTCCACCTTTTGGTTAATCTACACATTGCAAACTGATTTAAAAACTAACAAATGAGAATAACACTCATAGAGAGGTTGTATATCGCATTCAGCTTGGCCACATAAAAATGGCCTTACAGGAGTAATTCCAGCCATTCCAAAACTTCTAAATATCTAGTATCTTGTTGATATATTTGGGTAGTTACCCTCAGGCCTTTGTCTAGGACATTTATACTTCATGAAAACTATGACCAACTAAAAATTAAAGCATTTTGCAGCCAGTTCATATTCAATGGCCCATGCAATTAATTACTAAAATCAAGCAAGCTGACTTACAAAAGGAAGCAAATCTGCATTTGGACACATAATCAATCATTTTCATGTTCAGTTATTGGAACAGCAATTGCAACTGCAATAATTACAATGGGAACACAGCATATATGCATCCTGAGTTTTGGATCTCAGGATTTCAGAAAATTTAGCAGAAGCTACCCATTAAATCAGAGAATGTTTGCTTATCCATTTCCCTCACTTGCAGCACACAGTCCTGTAACATAAATTTTATGCTGCTAACTGCAGAATGATGTAGTTAGGGAGAATTAAACATATAAAAATACCATCTGATAGCATTAGAAGTACTGTCTTTATTATGTGTCTTAAATAGATCCTCGTGATACAGACATGTATGTGCACTACTGTTTCTCTTTAGCCACAGCTTCAGTCTCTTCTTCCACTATGCCAAAACAGCCATCATTAAAAGTAGGCCCAAACTGTATATTATTATATATGGGCCACATAAGCCTTTAGCTTCTATGCACGAATTTTGCCTAATGGTGAGCTTTGCTAAGGTCTTCTGAAATTCATTCAATTTTTCCTAGAGAGCAGAAGGGGTAACTGCTAAGGGAAACATTGCTATCACCAAGGCTTATATTTGCCTGAAATTGTATGATAAAGAAGAGAATGGGCAGGAATAACTGATTTTTTCATTCTGTCTAAGGCTGTGATATTTTTATGGTCGCACATAAATTCAAAGAATGCTCAAAAACACCATCCAGACTAAAGAAAATAGGAGATACCAGAACAACATTGAAAGAGGATATTTCAATGCTTATTCTCACATTTAGAAGATTATGAGAAGTACAGATCAGAATTAAGGATTTCATTTTGTTTCTCAGATGTTTTACAATACAAAAAAAAATTCAGTAGAAATGGGACTGACGTGAATTTCTTTATTTGTGATGCTACTACACTTTGCTTTCAGTTAATTTTTTTTCATCAGGAACCTGAAATTTCAACATATAAAATGTTACATTGAGTAAGTAGAAGAAAATAGAAAGGACCAGCAATAACAGGAGAGACTTGCACACAAGATGAAAACAGGGTGAGTATAGGGAGAAATATGACAAAATGCCAGCATCTCTCTGTGGTCACAAGCAGAAAGTATCAGAAAAACAGTGAGCCATTAGTTGGAGAGGGCAAGACTGAAAGAGGCCTAAAGTATAAGTACCCTGGGAGAAATATTATCAAAATTTTGAATCTTCTTTCAAGATAAATCTGTTCTTGAATTCAGTCATTTTGGAAAGAAACTGATCTCACACACAAATTTGGACTTCAAATCCAAAATTATTCATTAACTAACTAAAAAGCCTTAACAAAAATACAAGATTTTTAAACTAAATTAAATAGTCAACATATTTATGTTTCTCGGCAAGAAGTTCTAGACAAAAATCCAAGACTGTATTTCAGATCTCTCTTCATGGTAGCTCTCCTACATCAGTGAGGTTGTTTGAAAAGTGAATGCTGGACCCAGAGGGTGGTGATCAGTGACACAGAATCTAGTTGGAGGCCAGTAGCTAGCAGTGTACCCCTGGGCTATATACTGGGTCTAGTCCTGCTTATCATCTTTATTAGTGACCTGGATTGCTGGAGTGCACTAGGTGGTGGTAGAGAGATAGGGCCTCTATCCTGAGTCTGGAGGTGACCCTGGGAGTGCATCCAGGTCACCGGAGACGGACTGAGAGAGGATTGTGTGTTTATGGACAGACTGGGCCTATGAGAAGTGTTAATTGTAGTTTGTGGCCTTATAGGGTATTGTTTGCCTATTACCGTAGTAGGTAAAATCTGTGTCATACCCCAGGTGATTGGGGGACACTGTGGTGAACATCTTTCCTGTTTATATGATATCCTGTTGGGTGCTGGTATTTAAGGAATTCTAACTTTGCAATAAAGGTCTTTGCACTTTCCACCTGATAAGCAAGGTCCTTGCCCATGCGTCAGTACTGCAAAGATTCATTTCAGTAGAGCTTAGTGATATGCTGTGTAACAAGACTGAAAAACAAAACAATTAAAATTAAACATTAGGATCTAGTACTTTCATTTCAGTCCCTTACACTGGCCAACATTCAAATGGTGTTTTAGAAAGAAACAGCACAGAAATAGAAAGTGCATCTTTATTCCCATGTAATATAGCATGTAGATAAAAGAGCAGGCCCATATGAATTGATATCAGCAAGTCTAAATAGCAATAAAAACACAACAAGTCTAAATAGCAATAAAAACACTGTTAATCGCTGTTTGTTATAAATAGAAAGTTATAATAATCCTGATTTGTGACAGTGAAGTTGGATAGTATCTTTTTATGTAAAAGCCCCTCATACAGTAATTAATTAGGACATTTATGATTAGCTATGAATGAGAAAAGATAAGATGTATCAAAGCAATTATATTATGACAGAAAGCTTTTTCTTACTCTGTGTTTTTTGGCTTAAGACCACTCAACCAAATAGCTCAGTTTATAAAACAGCACTTTCAACAAGAGCTATATAGTGAAATACTACTGAAAACAAGACACCTGTTCTCCATTGCTTTAAAGTAAGTTTTTAAAGTAAGGTGACAACATACCTAGGCCTTCAGCAAATCTTGAACTGGCCACTTTCTAATACTTTTAAAACTGATTAAAATAATGCCTGTCAATAATTGCAAATATTTATTTTAAATTTATATAAACACTACAAAAAATTGCACAGGGTGCTTTTGGAGCACTGTAATTCTCATCTCTGCACTGTAAAAAATGACATCATTAGGTTAGAGACAAAAGCAGTGAAAGTGCTGAAAGGCTTAGGGAACATGACCTATGAAGAGAGGTTGAGGGTAAGGAATTTATACATTCTAGAGAGGAGATAAGTAAGAGGCGATTAAAATGTAAGTGCCTTCCAGGAACCATCAAAAAAGAAAAAAAAAAAAAAAAAAAAAGCAGTTTTAGCTTAATTTGTCCTCATAAGTAAAAGCATTAATAAAGGTCTGAAATTAAGAAAATGGAAACTAAAAGGTAAAAAAGCACTGTACAACAGTTAGATCAATTAGGTAGTGGAATAACTGGCCAACACAGCTATTATGACCAAAAGCATTCAAGGCATACCACAGAAGGAACCTATAAAAAAAAAATTGCAAGTACAGATGACCAAATCAGTAATTTCTAATTCCAATATCTATTATTTAAGATAATGCAAGACGATAAAACACCAGCAGTAGAAATAGCAATGCATACAGGTAGAGTTGCCCTTCAAAAGGAATATTTTCATATGTAATTTATATGTTTTTTAAGGAACATGGTTGCCATAAATTTCTCCCATATCAATACCCTCAGGGTTTGCTATACTCTGTAGGAATACTTTTTTGTTTTAATTCTAAATAAATATCTCAAAAATACATTTGTAGTGATTAGTTAGTAATACAGACAGATTAATACAGATTAACTTGTTTCAGCTCACGTTGTTTCAAAGTGCCATTGCATCAAATATTCTTGCAAGTTTTAAAATGTTTAATGTTGAACAAAATTATCTATTAGCTCTGTGTTCAAGCCTGTATTTTCAGCTCAATGTAAAACTCCAGTACTTAAAAATACTAATTTAACAAAGTTTACATATTAATATACTGAGAAAAATGTCTTCCTAAAGAACAAGGTCTTTGCCATTAATCTTTTTCTTTTCTTTTCTTTTCTTTTCTTTTCTTTTCTTTTCTTTTCTTTTCTTTTCTTTTCTTTTCTTTGCTTTTCTTTTCTTTTCTTTTCTTTTCCTTTCTTTGCTTTGCTTTGCTTTGCTTTGCTTTGCTTTTCTTTT